>JAKCPI010004095.1:0-67479 GCA_023213315.1 Euborellia annulipes
TGTGCTAAAGTAAAATACCTGTTTTTTTTTTTTTATATTACGGTGCGCGTCTCGAGATGCTAATTTTGAGAGATTGGGGCCACAATTTTGAAGCTATCGACCTCAAATTTTTTTTAATTAAAGCTATTTAAAATTTCTACAACTTATAGAAGCCCTTTTTTTGATTTTCGAAAAAAAATCTTTTTTTAGATTATTCACATTAAATAAAAGATAATTTTTAAAAATTCGCTCTATATATTATAGATAATTAAATTAGTAATCACTAGCCGCACCGCCAGCCTTCGGCGGGCTTCGCACCTAGCCGGGGGCTTCGCCCTCTTGGACCGCCCTCCACCTGGTCTCGGACCCTCGCCTTTTCTTTTTTAAACACTCACACTTTTTCCTCATTCACACTCACATTCACACACACATACTCTACACACAGTCTTTTCAGCAACTCAGGCCATATAAGACTTTTACGATAACCGTTGTTATTTATAATATCTATTGGGGGTCCAGGCATTTCTATTTGAGCCATTTGTTATCCAAATGGCTTAAAAATAAAATCATCGGACTGCCTGGGGTTCGAACCCGCGACTTTTGGTATAAGAGGTTAGCACGCCAACCTCTACACCAAGCCCCGAGGGCGCCCTGTGAAAAGAAAATGATTATTATTCCATTCCAATTCAGTGCCTGCTTGAGGATTTGTTTACACTCATGGAATACACAAATGAAAAGAATACATAAATATTTCTCAATACATTTCCTAGGGGGAAATCGTAACTTTAAGAATTAATAACTCAAAAAGTTATAGGAATTTCGGGATGAAAATAATTTTCCTGTAATCCCGAGAAGGTCCTCTTTATGCATATAAAACTTCATTTCCAAATTCCAACGGGAAATTGCCTAAATAGAGCTTGACAGACAGACAGACGGACATTAGCGAATTATATATATAGATTGTGTTGAAAAATAATTAATTTTTTGCCTTTAATTAATTTGCTAGAACCTTTCAAATGAAATGGAATAAAACGCTTGTTTCCCTATGGGGAGAACTAACGCCATCTCTTGCCTCCTAGAGTAACCAGCTTATCACTTTAGGGTCTTTTCAGTTCTAATTAATTTAATCATATGATAAAATAAGTGATCGTAGTTTGTTATGTAAGCTCTAAAGGTCAGAAAGGCGATTTCTTAAATTGCAGGTCGAAACTTTGATTAATCGTAAACGTAAAGATAAAACATCAAGTAAGGAATATCTGTATTTAGTTGAGTAATTTTTTTTTTTTTTTTGACGTGTCTTACAAATCGCATCGCGGGGTTTGCGGGGGTGTACGTTACGCCACTGAGCCTATACCATAGATGGCTCTGGAAACAGAATCTTAACAAATTGTTTTAAAAAATTTGTATTTTTATTTTTTTTTTTTAATGTCCTAAATAATTTCATATATCGCAATATAACTATTTTTATTAAAATACAAAAAAAAAAAATTGTAAAGTTTATTCATTTAAATAAAAACAATGAAAAGATTTATCTGCTATTTTAATGGCGGGGCTTTTATATTAACCATGATGGTGGTGAAGGGAGAGAGGAGAGGGAAATTACATACACACAGTGAGAGAGAGAGAGAGCAAGCAAATATAAATTCCTTGATTAATGTAATAGCATATTTACGCGTTCTCTCTGCTAGTAAAAGGACATCATACGTATAAAACAAACACACGAATGGGCCACCCTGTGCTAGAGCCTAGTACTACTATATTTTAATGACCAAATGACTTGTCAAGTTATTTATCTCCATAGTGAGAGAGAGAATAATGAAAAGTGGAAGTGATAAGCGATTTTAAGAATTTGATAGCGAATAATAATGATAATAAAAGGAAGAGATTGTTTGGTTTTATGGATCATCTTATGGATTGATTTTATCTCTTCTAATCCAATCTTTAATTTAAATAAAAACAATGACAGCAGGTAAAACATCATTTCAATAACAGCGAATGTGCCTTTTATAAAATTAAAACTATACGAATGGTCATGTCTGCCATCTTAAATAACGAATTTGTCCTTTTTTCAGCCTCGTTTCTGTCATATACTGCAAATATTAGCAAAAAGTTTTATAAAATTGTACTCTCCAGAAAGGAAAACTTTTTAAAAATACCTTATATATAAAAATAATTAAAAAAAAAAAAAAAATTAAGTAAATCCGAGGTGAGTAAGCACACACACACTTAAATATATCAATTAATTATTAAGCCCTTTTTTTGATTTTCTAAAAAATAAATTTTTTTTTTTAGATTAATCGCATTAAATAAAAGATATTTTAAAAAAATCGGTCTATATCTTATAGATAATTAAATTAGTAATCATTGTGTTAAAAAATAATTAATTTTCTACCTTTAATTAATTAGCTGGAAACTTTAAAATGAAATGGAATAAATCCCTTGTATTCCTATGGGAAAAACTAACGCCATCTCTTGCCGCCTAGAGTAACTCGGTAGTCAATCGTCTTTTAACGACTTTTCGAGACGCGCTCCTTCAGTGACTATAGACCACAACCCAAAGCTAACGCCATCTATTAGCAAAAACATGCGAACAGCTTTGACTGCTACCTCCCCTAAATTCAAGGCTTTTGAAAAGAGTATTAGTATTCTGCACGTAGCTCTTTCAATATCACCCCCCTTCTTTGGTCCTAAATACGTCACTGTTCACAACTATAAAATAATAAGTCTGAATTCTACGTAGAGAAAATGCATTTCGTAGTCAGCACGTTAAACGCTACTTATAAATAAATAAATGTCAATGTCAATAAAGAATGAAAGAAAAAAAAAAAAGATTGCGACCATCTGGTAAAGTGGAATATTTTTTGTCTCATTAAATAATTAGTTATTTTTTTGTAATCAATTCAAAGAGACAGTGAATAAGATAAATGAATGGCAAACCAACAACGAAACCAACATTTGAGATTAATTAAAAATGGCTTTAATTATTTTCAATGCTCGTGTTTTTTTTTTTTGTTTCTGCTCATCGCTCTATATTTAGTGAGGGCTATGCTGGGTTGTTTAATAAAAAAGAAATTGTGGCTAGTGAATATAGTAATGATAATATACGTGCCGCGCTGCCCGCATTCAGCGGTCTCCCTGGCAGGCGGCGTTTAGTAGTTATCGCCATAAATGTATGTCTTGTTGTGAAAATCTCACCTTAATATAAATAATCTGGTGTGACTGTCGCACAAAGAAAACCTTTGAATCGAATGCCAAATGCCGAAGGAGACGTTTCGGATAAAATTTATTCATCCATTTGGGTTTAATTAAATCTTTCAAATCATCGTGATAAACTGCACAGATAAATTGGGTGTTAAAAAGTAAAGTAATAATACCAGCGTTAAAAATGCTATTCTCTAAACAAAGTTTTAACAGCGACGTTAACATTTTACATTTTAGCACCAGGTGTTAACGATCCATATGAAGATAGCTATGTTTTCTTCTTGTTTGTGTTTTTACACTCTCAATAACCTCTTGCGCATGCGCATTAATAATTTGATTTGTTATTTTTAATCTGATAGGCCTATCTGACACACTAGTGTTAAAAAATGCTATTCTCTAAACAAAGTTTTAACAGCGACGTTAACATATTGCTTTTATTTCAAAACTGTCAAAATCATAATCTTACTTTTTAGTTTAAAGATGCCATTTTTATGCATAAAATACGGCGTTAAAATATTAAAGGCACCTCCTAGACAGGACATTAATTTGACTAAATGTTAAGTTTTTGCTTACAGAATAGCAATTTGAGCATGGGCGTAACTAGGAGGGTGCTGGGGGGGGGGGTCTTCCCCCCCCAGAAAGCTCCCTGCCCCAAGAAAAATTGAGAAAATATGGGGCTTTTCAGGCCCCCCGGAGGATAGCTGGTCCCATGGCCCATCGCAGCCAAATTCTCTAGTTACGCCCATGAATTTGAGACAAGGAGGAATTAAAGTAATTAAACTGATTTCCCGAATGTCGTGCTATGGTCTAGTGGTAAGGGCACACTGAGCGCACATCGGTGGATCCGTGGTTCGACTCCCGGCGGCACACCCTTATATCTTTTTTCGGGTACATGAAGTAATATCTAATTATATAAAACTGATTTCATATACTTTTAAGATAGCGTTAAGTTAAGGTTTTTGCTTAGAGAAGAAGAGACCTGAGAGTGTGTCAAGAGCGTTCAAAGTGTCCATTCAATCAAAGATAGCCAATCAGTGTCTTTTAACCTTTGAAGTTTTTTTTTTCCACCTCCTAATGACATAAATTTATGGCTCAAATAAAGATGAAATTTTTACATATATTTCCTCTCTAAACGAGAATAGAAAGACAAAAATAATAATTTCAAAGGAGAATTCTTGATTTAGCTTTCGAAAATAATAGAAAGACTTTTTTTCTAATTAAAGAATCATCCAAATAAAAAAAAAAAAAATTTGATGGATGTCACTTTTCAGTGATGATTAACGATTTTCCTCTACTGTCTGTTTCTCGTTAGCTTAACGAGATAGTAGAAATAAAATGAAATAAATATGAGAAAATCTTTAACTGCATGGGTGACCATGAAGAGCAAACGACCGTCATGCAACATGGCTGGCTGGCTGGCTATTTTATACTTGTCTAATTTAATGCAAGCTTGAGGATATTTAGGGCCGGTTGCTTCACTTCTAGTCAAGTAGCAAACTTATCTGACCGGTAACAAATCATCGATATAGTAAATAATTATATTAAGTGAATAATTTAATTACCAATGAATGACTTTTGACTCAAGTATTTCTTTATATAATATAGATCTGGCAACATCTCATTTAACAGCTGTTTATGTTGATATTGCTGTTGTATTGTATTTATAATATTACAAAGAGAAATGCAATTCAGTTTAGACACAATGGGCGATTTAAGAGAAAAAATAATGGAAATTAGAAAAAATGTAAGTGAAAGCGTGAAACGAGTTTTATTTTATGAGACGTTGCCGGACTGGTCTGGGTCACGTGACTTTCTTATTTTTAAATATGTTGGACTGACATTTTCATGAATTTTTGGTCTTTCTTGTTAAAATATGCCTTCGTGAGAAAATTTTTATTTTATTTTTAACGTATTCGACGCCCTCCTCGGGCTTGGTGTAGTGGCTAGCTTGCTGTTATTAAAAAATTATCGTAATTAGTTTTTGTTATCAAGCAAATACAAAAAAAAAAACAATCTGTCCCAATAATCTTTAATTTTTTTCTAAATTTAAAAATGAATTTATTGTTATTATTAATCACATATTAATTGAGAAATTTTTAAAATAAGCTTAGATGATTTATTTAAAAATCATCTGTCAAATTAGTTGAGCATTCTTGCAATAGAAGGCAGGTTAGTCTAACAGCTGATCCCTTTTTAGTTTATATCGGCCTATATTTATATATTTTTATACTTTTATAAAAGATACATAATATATAATAACATTTATAAAGTATTTATTGTTAAAAGATCAGTGAAAATCAACCAAATGCATTAAAAATTACTAGCTACCATTCTGACATCTCTTGGCAAATTTTTTGAATTACTTTATTTTTCGGGCATACTTTTTAATGACACACAACGCCATCTTATCGGAAAAAACATGCGTAACCACTTCGCTACCGTTCCACCTTAACTAGATGTGAAAAGACTCGAAATTCATCCGAGGGATAGCTTATTAATTAGATGTGAAACAACCGGCCTTAAAACAAAATAATAAGACAGATATTAATAACGTCAGAAAAATTGCGTAAGCGCTCTGCTTCTACAAAATCTCTTGTATGATCCTTCGTAAATCTTATCAAATACGACCGTAAAAAAAAAAAAAAAGAAAATTTAGAGCTTATTTATTACCATTTCAAAGAGAATAAACTTATCTCACCTATTTTCTTCTTCTCTATCTATCCTCTTACAAATCCTTTTTTTTTATCGTTCATAAAATCCATCATTCATTCAATCATTACCAAAGAAGAACGAAATATAAGTGATTTTATATTCCTTTTATATATTCTTGTTGTTATTGTTTTAAAAGGAATGAAATAAATATAAAATTTCATTTTTATGAATGTGTATTTATTGTACCAGGTATCCGAATCCTGCTTTGACCCCACTGGACCGCTGTACGTCATTATGTAATTTTTGCATACTCCTCTTTCTTCTTGGTCTTCTCTTTAACTAGCCCATGGGCAGTAGAGTCCTTGCCACATGTGCTAGAGGTCAGGAATTAATTTATTTCAATCGAATTAACTACCAATTAATTGAAATAAATAGTAAAAGGGTCTAAATGGCCTCCAATGCCGAAAAAGTTCTTTAACAAAAAGCAAGCTTCTTCTCTATTCTTCTTATATATTAACCGCCTAATTCATAAAACCTTAAACAATGTTTTAAGAGGATTTAAAAATCATTTTAGCAAAATCTTAATTCATAAACGTATTTTAGGCCTAAAATCTAGTTTAAATTCCTATTTTAACTAAAATGCCGAGACCCCTTGTTTATCGCCATTTTTAAGTTAACCTAACCTCAAAATCATCCATAACTTGGAAATTTCTTTCTATAAATTTTTTTTTTTTTAAATATTTAATTGATTTCAATGCTTTATTGAATAAGTAATATATTGAAAAAACTAACCTCTTACATAATTCTTTTTTATTTTGTATGTTTTTCTTTATTCGTGTTTAATTCTGTTTTTTAAAGTGAAACTTTATTTTGATCGACACAAATTTTTTCGTTTCTCTATCAGCATGTCGCGATACAAGCCGTGACACTATAAGATATGACGTCACAACAAAATTAGGAAAGTTGAAATTTAATATATATCATGAATTATAAAAAATAATTGTGAGATTTAATTTTTCAATTTTTAAATTGATAAAATAATTTAAAATGATTCAAATACTAAATAAATATTTTTCTCAATTTTTAACATGCCTCTATTGATTTCCCATTATCATTCCCATTTTCCAATTATTAAGTTAAGATTAAAAATCTGGTGTGACTGGCGCACATCACACAACTTTCTCTTACCTTCGGTAATCGAAAGTTGTGTTCTGTGCTTGTCACACCAGATTTTTTGTGTCGACATGTATTTAGTTTCCGACAGTAGGGTACAATTGAATTCAAGATGTAAAATTTATAAGTATGGGAAAATATTTATATTGTGATACCATGGCAACCATTTCTCCTATCTTTTCTATGGAGTACAAGAGTAAAGTGGTCTTCAGAAGATTTCAATCACAAAATGAGAATATACATTTTATAGAGAATCTAAAAAATAATTGATTTTTGAATTTAAAAAAAAATCGTTGGAGCAAATTTTGAGAAAATCGAAAAAAACTGAAAAAGTGA
Organism: Euborellia annulipes; assembly: GCA_023213315.1. Taxonomy (NCBI): domain Eukaryota; kingdom Metazoa; phylum Arthropoda; class Insecta; order Dermaptera; family Anisolabididae; genus Euborellia; species Euborellia annulipes. Next base: position 7,342 of record JAKCPI010004095.1, read on the forward strand.
ATCAGTAAAGTGCTAGTACTTTTTGGTCGATTTTGTTCAAAAGCTTCGTGTCACGTCCCATGGGGGGTGCCTAACTTAAATATAAAATTTCAACCTCCTGGCTCTTTTCGTTCTTGAGATATTTTGTTCACAGACACACAGACACACACACACACACACAGAGAGCAGACAGACAGACCATGTCGCGAAAACCACTTTTTTGGATTCAGGGGACCTCAAAACGTGAAGATCCATCAAAATCTCGACATCGAATTTTTGACATGAATCCAATACTTTCTCTCTATATATATATTACATATATACATAGGTAAGAGAAAGTAAAAATGGGAATTTAAATAATAATTGATTTTTAATCTAATAAAAAGAAAAAGATTTAAATTCCGTTACCATGGCAACCATTTCTATCTTTCCTATGAAGAACAAGAGTAAAGTGGTCTTCAAAAGATTTCAACGGCAAAATGAGAATATACATTTTAAAGAGCATCTAAAAAATAGTTCATTTATGAATTTTAAAAAAAATCCTTGGAGGGAATTTTGAGAAAATCGAAAAAAACTGAAAAAGTACATCAGTAAAGTACTAGTACTTTTTGGCCGATTTTGTTCAAAAGCTTATTTTGAGATTCTTCAAAGGTACCTAAGTTAAATATAAAATTTCAATCCGGTAGCTCAATTCCTTCATGCTAAAAAAATCGTTACACACACACAGACACACACACACCCACACCCACACACACACACACCCACACACACACACACACACACACACACACAGACCAATTTGCGGGACCCACTTTTTTTGGACTCAGGGCACCTCAAAACATGTATATCCATCAAAATCTGGACATCGAATTTTTGACATGATCGCAATACTTTCTCTCTCTATATATTTCATATATAGGCTAAGAGAAAGTAAAAAGACAATTCGTTCAACAGTATCTCGATTAATATTGAGTATACAAATTCCATTTTTCAACAAAATTTTACCAAATTTAATACTCTACAAATTTGTATTGTACTATGGTGCACAAAATATGTTTTGTTTGCGAAATAGAAGTAAAAAAACTGAAAAAAAGTCCAAATTTAAGGTTTTTTCGGTGTCTAGAATCAGAATTTGAGCATTTGAAGAAAAACCCAAAAAAAAAAAAGTTTATTTTTGTTGACCTGTGTTATGTTTTCTATTATATTTTCTTCAAAAAAACGTTAAATTCCTTTTTGAATGTTTAATACAGTATAATTCCATTTTATTGTCTCACCTGTTATTTTGTTAAGTTGATTCAGAGATGAAGAGAAACTGATATGGATGTTAATTTTACGTTTGCTAATAATATTTATAAATAGATGGATTTAGATTAATCCAGCCTGCATCTCTCTACTAATTTATTCCCTTAACAAAATTGTACTAAAGTGAGAGGGCACATAATTCCTCTACCCACATATGAAAGCAGCAGCAGCGGCACATCGTCCGTACAACTCTTTTAGAAATGTTGTTTATTAATCCCGCCTACTCCGTTACCTCTCTCTCTGTTTGTTTGTTTGTCCAAATGGTTTGAATTATTAAAGTTAAAAGCAAGGTGACGGTGTCGGTGCCTATATTCCCTTTAAAAGGGTGAGAATTGTTTATATATTATTCCCACATTTTATCAACGAATAATAAAATTCAACTCATTTTATAGAAATTCTCTTCTCTCGTATTATTTTTGTTTTTATCCATATTTGCATTTAAATATTTCTAAGCAAATAACTTTCGATTTTTTTTACTTTCTCTTTCCTATGTAAATATGTAATATATATATAGAAAGTACCGGTATTGGATTCATGTCAAAAATTCGATGTCGAGATTTGATGGATATACACGTTTTGAGGTCCCCTGAATAAAAAAAAAAGTGGTTTTCGCGACATGGTCTGTCTGTGTGTCTGTGAACAAAATATCTCAAGAACGAAAAGAGCTAGGAAGTTGAAATTTTATATTCAAATTAGGGACCCCCATGGGTCGTGACATGAAGCTTTTGAACAAAATCGTCCAAAAAGTACTAGTACTTTACTGATGTACTTTTTCAGCTTTTTTCGATTTTTTCAAAATTAACTATAACGATTTGATTAAAAATAAAAAATCTCTTTAAAGATCTTTAAAGCTTTAAAGCTCTTTAAAATGTACAGGGTGCGGAAAAAGTTCCCGCAATTTTGTTTTTGCGCCATTTCGGCTATGTCATTGTATTTTTTTTTATTTCTGATTATTTTATCGAATTCCTTGTGAAATTTCCGTTAAGAAACTGTGTTATTCATTTGTTTATTTTCAGTAGTGTTTGAGTTATGAATCGTGGAAATCAACGTTTCACAGTTGTTGAGTTGCACAAGGTGGGAATGAAGACAGCCGACATTGTTCGAACGACCGGCTTCAAGCAAAGGACTGTCTATGATGCCGTGAAACGGTTCAAGGAGACAGGCGGGATCGCGGACCGTCCTCGAAGCGGCCGTCCAACCACCGCGACCACTCCGGAGAACATTCAGAAGGTTCGGTGCAAAATTCAACGCAATCCGGAGCGTTCGATGCGGAAGATGGCGAGAGAGCTCGGCGTTGATCAAAAAAGCATCCGACACATCGTCAAGAAGAAGCTGGGACTTCACAGTTACAAGATAGCTAGCGTCCATTTCCTGAACGAAAGGATGAAGGCGAACCGGTTCCAGAAAGCCCGTCGAATGCTTCGTCTGCTCGCCGGTGCTCGTTTGAACAATGTTCTCTTCACAGACGAGAAGATTTTCACAGTTGAGCCGCTCCACAACCGCCAGAACTTCCGCCAACTCCTCAGGAAGGGTCAGCAGAAGACCGCGCAGCCATTTTCCAGCCTCGGTGATGGTGTGAGCTGTGATCTGCGCCACCAGGAAGACGCCGCTGGTTTTCATCGAGCGAAACGTCAAAATCAACGCCGCCAGCTACCAGCAGCGAGTCCTCCGCGACGTACTGAAGCCGTGGGCAACGGCGCACTTTGGCACCGATGGAATTACGCTTCAACAGGACTGGGCGCCGGCGCATTCCGCCAAATCAACAATTGCCGTCTGCGAAGAGCTGTTTCCGGGCTTTTTGAGGCAAAGACGTTTGGCCGCCTAACTCGCCGGATCTCAACCCGATGGACTACTCGGTGTGGTCCATTCTGGAGCAAAAAGTCTCGGCTACACGATACGCCACCGTTAACGTACTGAAGATGGCTTTGACGCATGCCTGGGACGAGATTACGGTGGATGAGTGTGCGAGCACCGTCGGCAATCTTCGCAAGCTACTTCCTAAATGTATTGAGGCCGATGGTGGCAATTTTGAACATCTGTTGTAAATTTTTTTGTTTGCTGTTACAGTTAGCGAACTAATAAATGTTATTATTCTTTAAATTAAATGGTATTGTTGTTTTATGCATTATTAATGTGCTGTTGAAATATCTGAAAAAATTGCGGGAACTTTTTCCGCACCCTGTATATTCTCATTTTGCCCTCAAAATTATTTGAAGCACTCTTTACTTTTGAACTTCAAAGGAAAGATAGGAAAAAAAGATGCCATGACATCAAAATGTACAGTGAGGGACAATATTAAGTCCCAGTCATGAGTTTTCTACTTGTGATTATTTCATTGTTTTTATAAAAGAAAATGAAAATCTTTATTGAAAATTATCTAGATTTGAACTATAAAAGTTTTCATTAAAAAATATATAATATTTTTTAAACAACAATGAAATAATTACAAGTAGAAAACGAATGGGGTGGGACAATATTGTCCCTCACTGTACCTGGTAAATCAGTGGCGTAACGTATACCCCAACAAACCCCGCGATGCTGGGGGGGGGGGGCTCGGACCTTGGTGGGCCCACGGGCCGGGCCGGGCTAAAAAATTCTCCTCAGGGCTCCGATAAAAACGGAAAAATTTAATGAAAATTTCTCTTTGAAAGGTCCCGGTGCCCTCAGGGTTCAGTGATATACGGTATTTTAAAAATATTTTTTGTATGGTCAAATAATGGTCACGGAGTGGGGAGGGGGAGGCTCAGCTCAAAAACGTTACGCCATTGTGGTAAATTGAATAGAAGTAGAACGTGTTTAATAGGAAAGAGGACGCAGCCAAATAATTGAGCCTCTATTTGGTAATATGTGTATAATTCCTGTAATGTGAATAAGTTATTATAAGCTTGACCTTCATGGAATCACTTGTTGGTATTTTAAGACATTCATTGGACATAAAATGAATTCAAATAACTTGTATTAACGAATGACAACTCTATTTATGTATATAGAATTGAAATACGGTATGCTCTTTGAAGGCTGAAGATGGCAGGGTTAATCCCAGCCGAAACGTTCCATTTCGATTACCGACGGTAAGAGAAAGTTGTGTGATGTGCGACCAGTCACACCAGATTAAAAAAAAATATTAATAGTGTATGATGATTTTAATTCCTTAATATGAGTAAAAATTGTATATAACCTATTATTGCAGGCCCTGACTTTTTTGAAATTTAATTTAATTTTATGAAACAATTTTGTTTTAATAGAAGCTCTAACGTTAGAAGGAGTGGAGGTAGGCCTAGAGCTACTATATTCACCCACTCTGGCCGGAACTACCTCTTAAATTCCAATATAGGATTGATGGCGGTAATAAAAGAAAATTCTTTCGATTAAGATTGCTTAGCAAGGCAAGAGGTTCGCTTACTTGCTCCCTCTCTTAATTATATTAATGACTCGTTCAATTATTTATCCACCAGTTTTTACTCTATATATGTTAATATATAGAGAGAGAAAGTATTGGATTCATGTCAAAAATTCGATGTCGAGATTTTGATGGATCTATCACGTTTTGAGGTCCCCTGAATCCAAAAAAAGTGGTTTTCGCGACATGGTCTGTCTGTCTGTTTGTGAACAAAATATCTCAAGAACAGAATGAGTTAGAAGGTTGAAATTTCATGTTTAAGTTAGGCACTCGCATGGGACGTGAGACGAAGCTTTTAAACAAAACCGATCAAAGAATACTAGTACTTGACTGATGCACTCTTTTAGTTTTTTTTCGATTTCTCAAAATTCGCTCCAAGGATTTTGTTTAAAATTCATAAATCAACTGTTTTTTAGACATTCTTTAAAAAGTATATCAGTGAAATTTTTCGATAATAATATTGTTTAAAGTACATTTTACTGATTTGGAACCATTCGCAGCTCAGAACCCTTAAGATCCAAATCCTAAACTAGATCATTGGCTATTATTTTTTTGCATATTTTAATTTATTCAGGATCTTTTTCGATATTTTAGATCATTTTAAACCCCCATCCCTATTTATTTCAAATGATTGGTTGCCAATTCAATAACCTTTTCTCGCTTGGGATGGGAAATAAACCCGTTTCCCCAAGACATGGAAGCTTTTTTGGGGTTTATAAACCTCTAAAAAATAATTGATTTTGGAATTTTAATCAAAATCGTTGGAGCGAATTTTGAGAAAATCGAAAAAACTGAAAAAGTACATCAGTAAAGTACTAGTACTTTGGAGATGTAAAAGCTTATTTTCACGTCCTATGGGGATCTCTATAAAATGTCAACCTCCTAGCTCTTTTTGTTCTTGAGATATTTTGTACACAGACACACAGACAGACAGACAGACCATGTTGCAATTCAGGGGACCTCAAAACGTGTCTACCCATGAAAATCTCGACATCGGATTTCTGACATAAAACGAATACTTTCTCTCTCTATACATGGGCGCACCCAGCGAGGGGCAGGGGGCAGCTGCCCCCCCCCCTAGAAGCAACAAAAAAAAAATTAAATGTCTATAAAGTGATGAAACGAAACAAAATTGGTGGATGGCGACGGGGAATGATTCTTTTTGTTAGGACTTGAGGGTTTTTAAGCCTTTAATTCGAAGGCTTTACCTCTCTATATAAAAAATAGCTATGCCACAATTTGGACGACCATGATCTGCCCCCCCTCCCCTGGACGACCATGATCATGACTATGCCCCCCCCCAGATTTGATCCTGGGTACGCCCATGTCTCTATTATATTAACATATTAAGAGGTAAGAGAAAGTAAAAAAACATAGATATCTTTGAAAAGAATTGTTATTGATTGCAAATTTCTTTAATTTTTTTCTCAACTACATAAAAAGATAGAGGGGTTATTTTAATATAGGCATTAGGGAATTTGGAAATAATAATGTTGTGATCTTTTTTTTAATGTAAAAATCTGGTGTGACTGGCGCACAGCACACAACTTTCTCTTACCCTTCGGTAAAGAAAGTTGCGCACTGTGCTGGTCACACCAGATTTTTTGTGTCGAGACTATATTTAGTTTCCGATAGCACCTTAGTTTCAAACTTGCATTTTAAATGTTGACTGCTTGAAATAAACTATGGTTATTTTTCAAAATTTTAATCTCATATTTGGACATTTTATACACAATATAGAATCGTAAATAAATACAAAATTTCATAAGAATTGGAAAAAAAAATTTTAAATGCGTAAAAAGTTCCAAAGGGGACCCCCTTTTGAATCGAAATTAACATACAAATCCCTATAGGAAATTAACATTGTTTCTATGCGAAGATAAGGTGGAAAGGGAATTTAAAAAGAGTAGAGAGAGACGATAATGTTTGCAAGTGGAGAGAGAGACATATATGTTTTCTTTGAAACAATTAAAGACACAAATAAATTTAAAAAAAATGGGAATTTAAATAATAATTGATTTTTAATCTAATAAAAAGAAAAAGATTTAAATTCCGTTACCATGGCAACCATTTCTATCTTTCCTATGAAGAACAAGAGTAAAGTGGTCTTCAGAAGATTTCAACGGCAAAATGAGAATATACATTTTAAAGAGCATCTAAAAAATAATTGATTTTTGAATTTTAAAAAAATCCTTGGAGGGAATTTTGAGAAAATCGAAAAAAACTGAAAAAGTACATCAGTAAAGTACTAGTACTTTTTGGCCGATTTTGTTCAAAAGCTTATTTTGAGATTCTTCAAAAGGTACCTAAGTTAAATATAAAATTTCAATCCGCTAGCTCAACTCCTTCATGCTAAAAATCTGTCCACACATACAGACGCACCACACACACACACACACACACACACACACACACACACACACACACACACACACACACACACACAGACCAATTTGCGGGACCCACTTTTTTTTGGACTCAGGGGACCTCAAAACATGTATATCCATCAAAATCTCGACATCGAATTTTTGACATGATCGCAATACTTTCTCTCTCTATATATTTCATATATAGGGTACGAGAGAAATACGAAATTTTATATACTCCGTGTTTTTGTTTCCAATTATTTATTGATGGTATTTGCAACATGTCTTGTCTGTCTGTCTGTGATCAAAATATCTCACAAACGAAAAGATCTGGGAGGTTGAAATTGCATATTTAAGTTAGACACCCCCATGGGATCGTAACACGAAGCTTTTGAACAAAATCGACCAAACAGTACTAGTACTTTACTGATGTACTTTTTCAGTTTTTTTCCATTTTCTCTAAATTCGCTCCAACGATTTTGATTAAAATTCAAAAATCAATTATTCTCTTTAAAATGTGTATTCTCATTTTGTCATTGAAATCTTCTGAAGGCCACTTTACTCTTGTACTCTATAGAAAAGATAGGAGAAATGGTTGCTATGGTGTCAAAATATAAATATTTTCCATATAAATTTTACATCTTGAAAATCGAATGTACCGTACTGTCGGAAACTAAATACATGTTGGTACAAATATCTGGTGTGACAAGCACTTACCTTCGGTAATCAAAAGTTGTGTGCCCTGCGACCAATCACACCGGATTTTTTTTATTTTTAATTTACTTACATAAATGTTGATAGTCAAAGGTGCTGACATTCTAACCCTTTATTGATCATTATTTATTAATAAAATACCAGCTAAGAAATTAAATTCGTAATTTGCCCACCTTCTCTCCTAACTGATTTCTCTAATCTCTGAGCAAATATGAACTTAATTGATTTATTATCTCTCAATTTGAACGAACCTCTCTCCCTTTATTTGATTGTGTGAAATATTTTAGTTAATAACCACAACAACAACAATAACAAATGATAACGCCCTCTCTCTAAAAGGGATGGTGTTTATATCTTTCCCTCTACTTCCTCACATAATTCTCTCTCACTCTCCCTTGCAATTCTCTCTTTCCCACGCCGCCGCACACATACAAAGATTAAAAGCCTTAATCCTTTTGTGGGTTCATCGCTTATCATCCGCCTCTGAAAAATATCCTTCTATTAAATCAACCAAACCAATAAATATAGAACAATAAACTTCGTTATTCAATTGTTTGTTTGTTTTTTCTCTCTCTCTCTTTCACCCACACACACACACCCACACACGCTGTTTGTTCATTTAAAAAATCCTTGGTTTTAATCCGTTTGCATTGTTAGCTTATAACTGAGAGTCTTATTAATAAATATTATATACACCCCCCTCACTTATGTTAAAAAAATTGATATATACCCCCTTTGCCCCCTGGACCCCCCCCCGCCAGCTAGGTCCGGGCCCGCCTGCGGCGGACCCTCGCCTTTTCTTCTTAATTAAGGAAAGAAAATTATTATTATTCCATTCCAATTCAGTGCCTGCTTGAAGATTTGTTTACATTCATGAAATACACAAATGAAAAGAATACATAAATATTTCTCTATACATTTCCAATGAGAGAAATTGTAACTTTAAGAATTCATAACTCAAAAAGTTATAGGAACTTCGGGATGAAAATAATTTTCCTGTAATCCCTAGAAGGTCCTCTTTATGTATATAAAATTTCATTTCAAAAATTCCAACTGGAAGTTGCCTATATATAATAGCGGAGTGTCCGTCTGTTACGGTCTGTTTGACCAATTTCCCCTTGGAATTTTGAAAGGAAATTTTTTCATTTTCTCTATGGAGTATCCAGGAAAAATACTCAGATATCCAAATTCTCACAAGGGGAGGCGCAAAAAATTGAATTTGTTTTGAAAAGTTTTGTCTTGCCTTATGAAAAATTTAAATAATTAAATCTCTCAAATGAAAAATAATAACAATGGAAAATAAAAAGAAAATCTGGTGTGAGTGATCGCACAACACACAACTTTGTCTTAACTTCAATCTATTCTGTGCTTGCCACACCAAATTTTTTTTTTGCGTCGACATATATTTAGTTTCTGCTGATACGTTTATTAGAATTCAAGATGTAATTAAAATTTATAAGTATGGGAAAATATTTATAATTTGTTACCATGGCAACCATTTCTCCTATCTTTCCTATGAAGCACAAGAGTATAGTGTGCTTCAAAACACTTCAAGGCCAAAATGAGAATTTTAAAGAGCATCTAAAAATAATTGAATTTTGTTGAATTTTAATTTTGAGAAAATCGGAAAAAAAAACTGAAAAAGTATTAGAACTCTTTGGCCGATTTTGTTCAAAAGCTTCATGTCACGATCCCAGGAGGGTGCCTAACTTAAATATAAAATTTCAACAATGTAGCAATTTTTGTTCTAGAGATATTGACCAAATTCCCCTTGGAATTTTGAAATGAAAGACAGACATCGAATTTTTGACATGAATCCAATACTTTCTCTTTCTCTATATATATAGGTAAGAGAAAGTAAAAAAAAAAAGGATATCTAAGTGAAACTCTCCTACCTACACGCGAAAACTCACCGAAGGTAGGCACGCCGCTAGTAAATATAATTGTTGTACTCTTTTTTTTAACAAGTATGGTATATAAAAAAAACAATTAAAATTGTGTTCATTGTTAATAACAATCAGTCAACAGGAAGTGGGATTTAATTAAACGGAATTCTGCATTGCGGTGTTTTGCATCTAATATTTATTTACGCCACACACACATACAATATATAAATTATTTTAATATAGAGAAATAAAAGGGTAAACATCGATTTGTTTATTTTGTATTTATATAAAACGCTAATCTTGATTGTTTTTCCATTATTATTATTAATATTATAATTATTTTGGCGTTAAAACTTCCCACCATGATTATTATTATTATTATTATTAAATAACAAAAATGATCCTGGAGTGAGTGAGTAGGGTCACACACACACACACACACACACCCACATGCAAGTATATATGGAAGAATAAACAGAGCAAACTAACCCTAAGTGCCCACGACGAATTTAATATTAGCATGGACAAACAACAGGGAAAGGAAGACAACAACAACAACAACAACAAACAAAGAACAACAACACACAGCAAACTTTCTCTTGTTGTTTATTTGTAGGGCCCTTATCAGCGAGTGGTGTTTTAATGTCGTCCAGGTTGGCGACCCTGAATATAATATATACGTATTTCCTAATCCCACCTGGTTGGCTGGCTGCCTTTTGTATATCCCCTCCATCCCCCCCCTCCCACACCTCACTAAAACAAAGCCAAATCCAGAGGGGATTAAAAAGTAAGCGAAATAAATTAGTCAAAAAAAAAAAGAATATAATATAGAAGATTTATTTAATGATTCTTTTATTTGATTAAATTTTGAATTTTTTTTTATTACGCCGAGTGAAGAAAGTCGCCATTAGAATAAATAAAAAATTAAATAAGGGTGGGAATTGTGTAATGGCTCGATTGTTTATAGATGTATTTATTTTATTTTTTAACTATTCAACTACTAAGGCTATTTTGGGGTACGACTTTATTATATGGACCGGTTATTTTGAAAGTGGTGTAAGTCCAATTTTTAAAAAATCTGAGATATCACATAATTTATTCTTAATTTAATGTAAATTTTCTATGTATAACTAGCTAGTGGTAAATTCTTTAAAAAATTTTGTATAATTGAAAATTGGCCGGTAAAAGAAATTGAGTAATCGTTGATTATGAAAGTGGTATAAGTCCAATTCGAGGTAGGTAGCTTAGCAGATGGTTGCCTGTTAGTAACCTGTTATTGTGCATTTGTTTATAGATTTGTTAAGAATTACCAACAGAGGCGTCATTTATAGGGGGGGGAGCAGGGGAGGGCATTTGCTCCCCCTCTTCTCCCTAGGTATTATTCTACGTAAATAAAATATTCATACGAAACTGTACAAAATTAAAAAATTAATTAAATTAAATACCTTTTGGCCAAATTTGAGATACCTATTTGTAAGAAAATTGAAGTGAGAAATTGAAAAAAAAAGTTTGCTCCCCTCCTCCTCTTCCTCCAAGAAAAAGTTGTAATGACGCCACTCGTTACGAGATTAGCCTAGGTTACAAAGATATCAAGTAGTTATGATCTTATATACCTCCGGTATATGTAAGTCCATTTGCAGTCTGTAATTATATATTAGTATAGTGAAATTCGCCTAAAAAGATATTGATAAAGATGGACTTACACCACTTTCAAAATAAACGGTCCATATAGGGGTGATTCTTTTACAAACCGAACACTTTCTGACCGACATGTTTTTGATTTGATTTTTTTTCTTGCCCTAGGGCATGCACGAAAAAGTTTATCGGCTTGAATAACTCCTCTGTCTTAAGAGGTTTTCTAGCTCAAATAGAACCAGAGTTATGAATTTTTAAAAGTGAGCGTCTAAGCAGAAAATCATCAAATTTTAACATTTACGACCGTCGATATTTCCCAAAATATTTAAAAAAAAAAGAAAATCCTCGCGGATGGCTATCTTTTTTTTCGTTATAGAACCCGTAAAAAAAATTTCAGCCAAATCAAAAACATGTCGGTCAGAAAGTGTTCGGTTTGTAAAAGAATCACCCATATACCTACAGTATATTATAGGTTTGTTCGTTTCGCTTGTCATTGCAATTTAATTTACACATTTTGTCCTTCTTTCTGTTCGTTTCATTTTTTGCACGCTAAGTATACGCTAGCTTCTGTTCGTTTCAATCTTGGGCCGGGCAGAAAATGAAGTGGAAATAAATTTGCCCTGAATATACCTCCAATACAAACGATTTTATTTAATCGGTGTATTTGTTTATATATTATAACTAGCCGCGACGCCCGCCTTCGGCGGGCTTCGCGTCTTGCCAGGGGGCTTCATTCATTCAACCTCATTTCGTTTAATAACATTAAATTTCTAATTTAATTTTTTTTGTATTATTGCAAACTGTATTTACTAAATTTAAAAGCGCGCAAATATTGCATAGAAAGGCCAATATACTTTATAAACTAATAAAAATACTGGTCGACAAGGTTTTCTTCACAAGAAATCTGATTAGTGAATTTAGTACATTTTTTTTTCTCATTCACACTCACACTCACACACACATTCACACAGTCTTTTCGGCAACTCTGGCCATTTAAGACTTTATACGATAACCGTTGTAATTAATATATGTATTTGGGGTTCAGCCATTTCTATTTAAGTAGTACATTTTTTATAGTGAATTCAGATATGTAGTTAGAATTTTTCCATCAGGCACAGTTTTAGAGAAATAGAGAAAAATAAATTTTAATAGAAAATGTGCTCTAAAACGGCTCTTATTTTGAATTTTCAAGATTTTTTTAAAAACTTAAAAACTCGATTTTTCTAAATTTTAAGCCGTTTGTGGCACGTCTAAATTATTGGGCTGAGACTTTATATGTAGTAAAACTATCTGCATATTTTTAAAAAAATCATGAAATTCCAAAATAAGACCCCGTTTACAGCACATTTTCTATTAAAATTTATTTTTCTATATATATATTTTTTTTTTTTTTTTTTTAAACACACTTTTTTCTCATTCACTCTCACATTCACACAGTCTTTTCGGCAACTTAGGCCATTAAGACTTTGACGATAACAGTTATTTAATAATATATATTTATTTGGGGTCCAGGCATTCTTATTTAAGCCATTTGGTATCCAAATGGCTTAAATAAAATCATCGGACTGCCTGGGGTCCGAACCCGCGACGTTTGGTATACGAGGTTAGCACGCTAACCTCAACGCCAAGCCCCGAGGGCTATTTTTTCTATATATCTCTAAAAGTGTGCCTGATGGGGAAAACAGGTTCATTATTGTCGACCAGTGAAAATGGACCGACTTTTATTTTGGCGAAATCCGTATTTTGATTGAGAAAGCCCCCTCCTCCTAGTGCTCATTACTTTGAGGAAAATGGCATACTAGTATACCCCATTGATCTTCCGTTGGACCCTTTGAACGACGTCAGGAGCCTAAGATGCCGAAAAAATTTAAAAAAAGAGGAAAAATACTCATACTTTAAAAAATACTATATAATTTTCTTTCGATACGATACCAAGTACAAGTATCGATACTTTTTTTTCGATACCGTATTCCTACTAGGCACACGAAAAAAGTATCGATACTTCCTGGTATCGATACTTTTGTTTCGATACTAGTACTTTTTTTACTCGATACTTTTCTTTCGATACTTTACTCATATGAGTACTTGATTGCCAGTATCGAATGAAAAGTACTCATTCAAATATCATTTTTTTTTTTTTTAAGTTTTTTCGGCATCTTAGACCATATAGACAGACTTTAAACGTTATATAAATATTTTAATTGCGATTCTGCCAAAGAATATCGCATATTCTTTTTTCTCTCGATATTAATAGTAAGTTGATATATAACAGATGGTCGATATTTGTGGGATAGACTTTATTCCATCATATTCCTAATAATTATTTATTAAAAATGGAAAATTTGATACTTGAATTCAGATATGTAGTTAGAATTTTTTCATCAGCCGTTTAGAGCATTTTTATTATTATTATTATTATTATTATTATTATTCTTTATTTTCTTTCTGTGGACACAAAGTCTTGTGTATGAAAGCGTCAAAATTTATACATAGCATTTATAATATTCATTGATTTTATAACATTTATATAGTGACGTTTATAACATGGCATAAGCAAACAAAATACACACATGACAAAATAACATAAATTACATAGCAGAGGAATTTACAATAAAAAAGTCTTCCAGTGAGTAGATGGTTTTTCCAATTAAATGTCTCTTCAGTCTTTTTTTTGAAGATGTCTTGATTAACAGCTTCCTTTATTTGCCTTGGGAGCATATTAAATATTTTAGGTCCCACTGCTTCTGCCGATTTATCTCCCAACACCAGCCTCGTTCTTGGGGCCCTTAGATCTCTGGATCCTCTTGTGTCATGTTCGTGTAAATCCTCTCCGACAACAAATGCACTCCTATGCCGGTAGGTTCTGACACAGATTTCAAAGATGTAGAGAGCCGGCACTGTGAGAATCCTATATTTTCCAAAAAGCTCCCTGCAGCTTTCCCGGGAACTAATCCCAGCCAGACATCTTAGAATTTTCTTCTGGGCCAGGAAAACATTCCCTGCCCCAGAGGAGGCTCCCCATAACGTCACCCCATATCTCACTCTAGATTCCACCTCCGAGAAATAAAATATCTTCATCTGGTCCGTATTCAGGAAATATTTAATTTGCCTTATTTGGTAGCATATTTTATTTAGGTTTTTTACTAGATTATTACAGTGATATTCCCATGTAAGGTGTTCATCAATCGTGATTCCAAGATATGAAATACTGTGGTCACGATCCACCTGTTCTTTGAAGATTTCAATTTGTTCATAGTTTATTTTTTTATTGTGTTTAGTGTGGAATCTGATGTATTTTGTTTTATTTTTGTTTAGATATAGACAATTTTGACCAAACCATCCAGTGAGGGTGTCTATTGTGGTGTTACATTTATTTAAAAGTCTCTGTTCATTTTTTTCCCCTATTATCTCAGTAGTGTCATCTGCATATAGTGAGATCAAGCATCCGCTATTCTCCATCACACTAATAAGTTCATTCACGTATATAGAGAACAGTATGGGTGCCATTACTGTTCCTTGTGGTACACCTACATTTATTTTTAGTTGACTGGAATTGATAACTTCAGCCGTATTATTATGGTTAGTACATATGTTTACAAACTGTCTTCTATCTTTCAGAAAGCTTGCTATCCAGTTAAGGGGAATTCCTCTAATTCCAATATATTCAAGTTTTATTTTAAGAAGTTCATGATCGACACAATCAAAAGCCTTACTTAGATCACAAAAAAGGCCAACAGGTTGTTCTCCGCCCTCCATAAGGTCAATTATATTTCTTGTTAAATACTGGATAGCATCACTAGTGCTGCTTCCTTCCCTGAAACCAAACTGATTATTGCTCAAGACATGAGTCCTGGAGATGAAATCCTCCAGTCTAGACAAAAAACAATATTCAAAGAGTTTTGAGAACACTGACGTCAGGCTGATAGGTCTGTAGTTATCCATCATTAGTTTATCTCCTTTCTTAAAAATTGGAGTAATTTTATTAATTTTAAGTGTCTCGGGAAATGAACCCTTTTCAAACGAGAGATTAATGAGATGGGTTATGGGTTTAATTATATAGATCGCTATTTTTTTAATTAAAAAATTTGGTATATCATCTGGCCCAGACGATTTTTTATTTTTAAGCCTTTTATTGATCATATTAAACATTTCAATTTCAGTAAAGGGAAAGAGGAAGAAATTCATTTGTTGAGTTGTTTTCGGTTTAATATTTAGTCTTGGAAGGTTTTTAGGAATTTTATCAATAATTTCAAGGGGCACTTCTTTAAAGAAACAGTTAAAACAGTCCGCGATCATCTGTGGATCTTCGATCTCCAGTCCATCCTTTTTTATTTTAGGAACATCATATGAGACTTTATCGGCATTAGAATTTGTTAGAGATTTTATAGTATTCCATGTTTCTTTTCCCATGTTTTTTGCAGTGAGTATCCTTCTTTGTAAAAATGATTTTTTCGTAGATATTATAAGGGAGGTATGACTTTTTTTTTTCCTCTTTGTATCTTTCAGTTAATGAAGGATCTCTTAATTTCGTCTGGAAGAGGTCTTTTAAGCTTGTACTAGATTTTCTTATGTCATTGTTCACCCAGGACTTTTTATTTTTTATTTTGATCTTTTGACGTGGGAAACAGGATTCAAATAGAGTTCTGAATGTATCATAGAACTGATTGAATGCCTTTATCCATCTCCATTTCTTCATAGATATGCTCCCAAGTTTCCTCTGACAAAAGGTTGCGAAATGCATCTATTGATCTCTCCGGATATAATCTTTGGATCCTATATAAATTTTCCTCTTTGGATTTATAATTCCGAAGACCCGTTTCTATAAATATACCGCTGTGATCCGAAAAATAGGTCTGTTGCACTTCATATTTTGCTGACTCCAAATTGGTATAAATGTGATCTAATATATAATTTCCCCTAGTGGGGGTCGTTACTAAATTTATTAAATTATAGTTATAAAAGATATTTGATAAAATGTTGCATTTATTTTTATCCCTAAGTGGATCTATGTTAAAATCACCCAGAACGACAAAATAGCAGTTCGGGCTAAATAAAATGTCCATAATTATTGTTAGGTTATCACAAAAAATTTCAAAGTCACCGTTTGGAGACCGGTATATAATTATTATAATAGTTTCATGCCCTTTTTGTCTCCATTTCACACCACACATCTCAATGTTTTTTTCGCTGCAATATTCATCCAAGTTAATAGGAGAAGTGTTCTCAAGATCCTCTCGTATCCATATTCCTGTTCCACCTCCCCTGTACATATTTCTACAGAAGTATGAGATGTTGTGGTAACTTGGAAAGATTATGCTCTCAATTGTAGTAGATTTAGCCCATGTTTCACTAAAACATATTATTTTATTGTGTTTGAATTTTTCTGTGGCTAATTCGGCTGATATAAGTTGAATTTTTTCTATTGAAAGTGCTTGACAATTCAACATATACATATCATAGTGTTTCATATTTTTCACTAATTTACTATTTTCTTTATTTTCAAACTCTAGAGATCTGGTGATTGTTTCTTTTGACTTTAGAATTACGAGAGGATTTCTATTCATATTTGTTGTTATAATTTTGGATAAACATGGTCGTGCAGATGACCTCGGGATAAAAAATGTTTATATCTTCTTTCACTTCGATTGTTAATTAAAACTGGTATCTTCTTTATGTTCGTAACCTCCTCCGCAATAGTACCTGCCAGAAGCTTCCTATTCTTGTATGGAATATTTTTCCCTCCATTCCGCCTTCTAACAATGTGTCTTAATTCAATGAAGTCGAAATGATTTATATTTTTTCCAGGATAAAATTTGTAATTTCTTTACCAATGTCTGTACTCCAACTTTTTTCGCATATATTGAGCATCCTTTCTTACATAAAATTTCTATTTCATTCATAATCTCATCATTCTCCAGGACTTTATCGAGACTTGTAATCAGGATCAGCATATCATTTTGGTCGTAGAAGCGAGTCAGACCAGAGACATCTTCAATCAATTTACTGAAACATGCGTTTGGTTTGATAACACTAAATAGTGAGTAGTTTTCGTTTGTTAACACATCGTGAAGGCTATTTCTAATCCCCTTGGCTGATTCAGTTCCCAAAATGAGTACTTTCGTCTTTCTACTGCTTGTATTTGTTTTGATATTAGAGAGATTCGAAATACACTCTGGGAGGCTCGCTTCATGCGGACCTCCGCAGTTTGCGCATTTTAATGTAGGTGAACTGCAAGTTCCACTTAAGTGTTCCTTGGAGCATTTCCGGCACCTGACTCTTTGATTGCAATTGCTTAAATGGCCCAGGGCTTGGCAAGCGAAACATTGCAGTATTCTGTTTTGGTTTTTATATTTTTCCCAATGGACCTTTGTGAAGAAGATTTGCTTAATTTGGAAAATTGGTTTGACGTCTGTTTTTGGGAGAAATTTAATTATGTAGATTGGAATTTTTATAGATGTGCCTTTTTTCTTTAGTTGTATAACCTCTGATGGCAGAAAACCGAGAGATTTTAACTCTTCTTCTACGTCATCAGAGGATACAGAGCTGTGCAATCCTTTAAGAACTATTTTTGTGGCAATTTCCTCTCTAAGGCATAGGTATAATAATATATTTTGTGTATTTTAAGAAGGTTTAATATTTCTTTAAAGTCCCTGGTGTTTTTGTTTTTACATATATCCTTTCTGATTCCTTAGATTGGGTGCAGTGGCGTATTCAGGGGGGGGGGCCCGGGGGCCGGGCCCCCCCCCAAAGCCTTCTCCAAAACAAAAAAATACCTATTGTTTTCCCTAATGATATATTTTTTTTTTAAATAAATATTTTATTAACTCTCATAAATTCTAAAATCTAACAAAAAACTTATAAATAATTGAAAAAATCTCTAATATTTACGAATTTTGTATTAAAATTATTTTTTATTTTAAGAAAAATTTTTTTTTTTTATTTGTTTTTTATTTATAATTATTATATTATCTAAAAAAAAATTCTCCACTTTAAGTTTCTTGGTGAAGGGGGGGGGGGGGTTCATAAAACTTTTGGGCCCCCCCCAAGCAGAAATCCTGGCTACGCTACTGATTGGGTGCATTTTATTTCAATAGTGTCCTTTGCCAAGGACCTTAACTTTTTAAACAGTGCTAGGGCATTTTCTTTATAGTCTGTTATTACGATTGGTGGAGGCTTTTCTAGTAAATTTGGAGGATCCAGAAAGGTTTCATTTTTGGAGCTCTCAAAAGATGCATCCAAGTTAGTCACACTTAAAAGTAGAAATAAATGAAATTTATGTTTCATTTGAAACATTTTTATTTTTTCGGCGGCGCTTACCTTCCCTTCCACAGGGTGAGCTGGATGCCAGGGGCTCCGCTTCTTTTGGCTTTTCTGGAGGACTTTTGTCCTTTGGTCTTTTTGAGGTTGGTGACTCCGCTGGCCATGAGCCATTTCAAAACGCGGTTTAAATTATATAAGAGGATGAAGAACAAATAAGTACAAATAAGAACACTTTTTTAACACTAATAAAATAAATATAAATGACTTCTATTAAATTGAAAAAGGAAATTTATTTATATAATAACAAATTTTATTATTTTTAATTTGTGAGATTTAAATATTAAAATAAATATACTTTATTTTTTATAAGTCAAGAAAGAACTCAATGCTTTTCAATTGGATGGATTTTCAGGAATTATTTCAGCATCCCCATTTGGAGATTTGCGGATTCAAATATTTTTCTTGGATTCTACATAACTACCATTTCTATAAATGTGCAAAATTTATTTAAAAGTTCATTTTGAAATTGATCAAACGGAATGTGACAGACGGACATGGCAATTATATCAATAAATGGGTTAGAAAGAAAAACACAGGGAACAGTGATTTTGTTGACCTAGTATTTGAAGCTATTCCTGGATATTTGGGTAGTGCTGATTCCAAAAAATGCGAACAGTTTTGCCCTGTTTAGAGCTAAATAAAATTTGAATAGAAAATATGCTCTAAAGCGGCTCTTATTCTGAATTACCTAGATTTTTTTTTTTAAGACGACACCCCTTAGAAATATGCAGATACATATAAATTTTAAGTTTCAGCCCATTTAGACGTGCGGCAAACGGTTAAAAGTTTAGAAAAATCTGGTGTGACTGTCGCACAGTACACAACTTTCTCTTACCTTCGGTTGTGTTCTGTGCTTGTCCCACCAGATTTTTCGTGTCGACATATATTTCCACCGATTTATATGTATTAGAATTCAATTTATAAGATAGAATTAAACATTTTTTTTTGTCAAAATGCTCAGTGTACGAATACTTTTTACACCCACTGTACATAGGTAAGAGAAAGTAAAAATGAAGTGATTTGAGTTTCGAGGGGGAAAATTTACTAAAAAAAAAAAAAATAATACAGCATCCAAACAAAAGCAAAAATCAAAATCAAATAGCACCACAACATAGTAACAATGATAATGATTGATACAGCATCAAAACGAACGCGCCCCCGGGTTTGGCGTAGTAAGTAGCGCGCCTCCCTCCTATACCAAACGTCGCGGGTTCGGACCCAAGGCAGTCCGATGATTTTATTTAAGCCATTTGGATACCAGATGGCTTAAATAGAAATGCCTGACCCCACAATAGATATATTCTCTACAACGGTTATCGTCAAAGTCTTATATGGCCTAAGTTGCCGAAAAGACTGTGTGAATGTGTGTGTGAATGTGAGTGTGAATATTTAAAAAAAAAAAATAAATAAATAAAAAAAAAAAAAACGAACGCAACAAAAAAAAAAATCATTGTGTGGTTTTATGAAAGCACGATGCAAGTGAAACTTTTTTTTTTCGGATAGTAGGCGTTTAACTGAAAATTTTCAGAAAATTATTCAATTAAGGGTATTAAAATCGTGTTTTTAATCTTAACTTAATAATTGGAAAATGGGAAATCAATAGACGTATGTTAAAAACTGAGAAAAATAATTATTTAGTAATTGAAGATTTGAATCATTTTTTTTTTTATTTTTTATTTTATTTTTTTTTTTTTTTTTATTTTTTTTTTTAAAAACCCTTTTCGGCTACAGAGGCCATTTAGGGGTTATTTATTTATTATAAATTTTTAATATACAATGTACCGATGGCTACCGGGGGGCGTTCCACACGCTGATTGCTCGGGGTCACCAATCCCGAACTTGAATCATTTTAAATTATTTTAAAAATTATATTTTATCAATTTAAAAATTGAATAATTAAATCTCACAATTATTTTTTATAATTCGTCATATATATTAAATTTCAACTTTCTTATTTATGTCGTCACGACTTGTGACGTCAATCAAGGCTTGTAGCGTCACCGTCCTTGACGTCACTGCCTCTAACGCGACAAGCTGATCGAAAAGCGAAAAAATTTGAGGTCACCAAATAAAAGTTTGAAAAATGATTTAAAAAAAAGTCTTTTTTGTTTCCCATTGAAATAAATAAATCCAATAAAATCTAGTAACATGTTTTTTGGATTTGATCTCAAATATATAACGCTTATAAAAATAAACATGAGATCTTTATTACAACACGCCCAGCCTGGTGCAGACAAAATTTGTTTCTTTATTAAATTCCCAATCATAACCTTTATTAAAAAAGAAATAACTTTTTTTTTTTTTTAGAAAAAAGTTTCATTATCCTAGCCACAAATTTTCATACATGATCACAAGCAGACAGACAGACAAGAGTTTCAATTTCTCCTTCCGTCATTTCTTGTTTTATGATGAAATTTCCATCTTTAATATAATAATATGTAGACTATATTCCCTTTCAGTGAGAAATTTAATATCTCGTCGAACAGAAAAAACGTCGAGAGTCGAGTGTTTTCCCTGTCTAAGCCTGGGCAATGCTTCTTAGATACTAAATATTAATAGTAAAATGATATTACATTTCGCTTTATTGAGCTTATTTATAAATACATTTTAAATAAAAGCTGAAATAGTCCTTATAGATGTTGTATACAAATTCACAATTTTCAATGAATCTATTTGAAGTTAAGTACACATATAGTCAGTAGCGTAGCCAGGATTTCTGCTTGGGGGGGGGGGCCCAAAAGTTTTAAGAACCCCCCCCCCCCCCTTCTCCAAGAAACTTAAAGTGGAGAGATTATATATAATAATTATAAATAAAAAACAAATAAAAAAATTTTTTTTTCTTGAAATAAAAAATACAAAATTCATAAATATTAGAGATTTTTTTAATTATTTATAAGTTTTTTTTTAGTTTTTATAATTTATAAGAGTTAATAAAATAATTATTAAAAAAAAAAAAAATCATTAGGGAAAACAATAGGTATTTTTTTGTTTTTGGAGAAGGCTTTGGGGGGGGGGGGCCGGCCCCCCTGGGCCCCCTGGATACGCCACTGCATATAGTACATGGACCAGAAAGTAACGTAGTAATAATTTGAATCTCTAATATATTTAGAAAATTAATTATAATCAAATTTCTTCAATATGGGAACATAAAATCGACAAGTTGGCTTGGAAATTAGAGAGGCAGGTAGATGCTCTGTGAGTCAGCTTTCCAAGTATATTAATAAGGCTGTGTGAGGAGCTACTCAGAAGTTGAAGAAAAGAAGACAGCACGCATAAGACTGGTCACTACACCAGCGAGCCCCCCGATCCTTCCTTAATATCTTAACACGTGCATGGCCCCCGGGGCTTGGAGTAGTTGGTAGCGTGCCTACCTTCTATACCGAACGTCGCGGGTTCGGACCCCCAGGTAGTCAGATGATTTTATTTAAGGCATTTGGATTCCAAATGACTTAAATAGAAATGCCTGGACCCCAAATATATATATTATTAATATAACGGTTATCGTCAAAGTCTTAAATGGCCTAAGTTGCCGAAAAGACTGTGTGAATGTGATTGTGAACGTTTAAAAAAAAAAAAAAAAAAAAAAAACACGCATTGCAACAAGATATATCCCAAATTGGCAATAAACTTGGCCGCCGGAGGCAAGCAAGCCTATACATTGTATAAGCTGTATAGAGAGAAGGTATTGGATTCATGTCAAAAATTCGATGTCTAGATTTTGATGGATATACACGTTTTGAGGTCCCCTGAATCCAAAAAAGTGGTTTTCGCGACATCGTCGGTCTGTCTGTCTGTGAACAAAATATCTCAAGAACCAAAAGAGCTAGCAAGTTGAAATTTTATATTTAAGTTAGGTACTCCCATGGGACGTGACAGGAAGCTTTTGAACAAAATCGGTCAAAGAGTACTAATACTAAACTGATGCACTTTTTCATTTGGATTTTCTCAAAAATTGCTACAACGATTTTGATTAAAATTCAAAAATCAATTATTTTTTAGATGCTCTTTAAAATGCATATTCTTATTTTGCCATTGAAATCTTCTGAAGACCACTTTACTCTTACATGCACAGAACACAACTTTTTCTTGCAAATAAACAAATTTGAAAGTATGAAGCAAATAAATTTTATTATTGACAAATCCAGGTTTGATCACATGTGCACTGCATTATGTGTATAATTTTCAATAACTGAAGATGGCCAAAAAAATTCGAATAAATCTTATTCTGGGAGTTTTATTGAACCTAGATCATTCCAATTTGGCTGATATCTTCATCTCTCCATTATAATCCCATCAAAAAGCAACACATTTTATTTGATTTTTTTTTGTTCATAGTTTTTCTGATGTTATTTGATGAAAAATGTATAATTAAATTCTCGAAGAGAAACAAACGGAATAAATTTATATGAATGATTAAAATAAAAAATAAAATCGTATCCTCTTTTATATGGATTATACAAATAATTAAAAAAAAAGGGGCGGTCCATTGGACGAACATTTCTCTATATTAAAAAAAAAAGCTGATGTGTTGAAGAGATGTGTATTTTTTTATACATCCTATGATGAAATTATAGCTTTAATAAAAGGGATGCGAATGATAGAGGGCAATAATAATAATTTTATTTAATGCGACAAGTAAAGAAGAGAGAGAGAGAGAGAGAGTAAAGCCTTTTAGCAATTTGCTATTTATTTTCTCTCTCTCTCTCTCTCTCTCTCTCTGATATATGACTCATTGCAAGTGAAAGAGGAAACTGCTCTGATTGATGCTGCAGTTGTCATCAGCAACAACAACAACAAAACCAACAACAAGATTACCTGAATCGAAACAAATATTTATCGCATAATGGCTGCTATATTAACTCTGGAATAAAATTTATTTTGTCGATATTTCGTTTTAAAATGATACTGGATTTTATTTTATTTTATTTTTTTAAAACGAAATCATTTGGTTTAATAGGCGGGGATAAAACAAGATTAGTTAGTTAAGGTTTATTCTAATATATGTATATTAAAGACACTTTGTATATTTGGACCCTGTTACGCAATAGTGTGTCAAGCGCCACCTACCGAGTTTTGAGAAAATTAACATTAAAGTTTTTTTGTTTTCATTGGATTATATATAATTTTTTTTGTCAATTGTGCAAGTAACATTAAATATAAATGTTTTTAGGACATGTTTCATAAAAATCTGGTGTGACTGGCGCACAGCACACAACTTTCTCTTACCTTCGGTAATCAAAAGTTGTGTACTGTGCTTGTCTCACCAGATTTTTTGTGTCGACATGTATTTAGTTCCCGACAGTACGGTACATTCGATTTTCAAGTGGTAAAATTTATAAGTATGGCAAAATATTTATATTTTGTTGCCATGGCAATCATTTCTCCTATCTTCCCTATGAAATACAAGAGTAAAGTGGTCTTCAGAAGATTTCAATGACAAAATGAGAATATACATTTTAAAGAGAATCTAAAAAATAATTGATTTTTGAATTAAAAAAAAAAATCGTTGGAGCAAATTTTGAGAAAATCGAAAAAAACTGAAAAAGTACATCAGTAAAGTACTAGAACTCTTTTGCCGATTTTGTTCAAAAGCTTCGTGTCACGTCCCATGGGGGTGCCTAACTTAAATATAAAATTTCAACCTCCTAGCTCTTTTCGTTCTTGAGATATTTTGTTCACAGACAGACACACACACAGACAGACACACACACAGACAGACAGACACAGACCATGTCACGAAAACCACTTTTTTGGATTCAGGGGACCTCAAAACGTGTATATCCATCAAAATCTCGACATCGAATTTTTGACATGAATCCACTACTTTCTCCCTCTATATATTAACATATATATAGATGTAAGAGAAAGTAAAAAATACTATTAATTATAGCATTCAAAAGAATATTCCGTGCTTAACTCAATTTTTTATTTTTTGGCGCTTGACACACTAATGTATAACAGGGTCCATTTAGGAAGGATATAGAAATGCAGGCAGCCAAAAATATAAGACTCTCGATTCCCTTTGAATATCCAGAGGTTTCGTGTAATATTTATTCATTCGTCTTCAGTGAACAATTCTGAAGGGAGAGAGTTCACTGAAGATGGGTGAATAAACGTCTAGACTAGGGTGGTTGCAAGGTATAAGGGGAGAAATTTTTTTTTGGCTGTATTTTCGGCGGGAACCTCTTAAAAGTTGACAATTGGTGTAAAAAGTAGATTGTGAAAGTTTGAGCTCGATCGGATAACGATAAGACCTGGCTCATCGGCCCTAAAGTTCATCGATTCCCCTAAATTTGACTATTAACATCTGTAACTCCTAAACGGTTAATCCAACAAAAAATGTTCATCAGTAATTTTTTGAAGAGCATTAAATTTGCTAAAAAAAACCAACGGTTTTCATGGTATGGGCAAAAATCGAATATGGTTAAGAGGCACATCACATTGATTTTCAAATAACACTAATAGGGGTAATGCATTTTTTTTCGAGTTCTGAAATAATTTCATCAGATTCTTAAGTAAAATGACCTCCTGAATCCA
This sequence comes from Euborellia annulipes, assembly GCA_023213315.1. Classification (NCBI taxonomy): domain Eukaryota; kingdom Metazoa; phylum Arthropoda; class Insecta; order Dermaptera; family Anisolabididae; genus Euborellia; species Euborellia annulipes. The sequence goes on from JAKCPI010004095.1 coordinate 32,481, forward strand.
AATATGACCTCCGTTTTCCCCCACTCCGTACCGTTTTTTTTTTTGGGGGGGGCCCTACTTATGTTATTTCCACCTCTTAATCGAAGGGCCATGAATTAAATATGGAAGGATTAAAAGGAATTATTTTAGCTTTAATATTTCTTCTGAACGTCAAGAAAAGTGAAAAGTTTAAAAACATTCACGATCGCTAACTTTTTTTTCCCGCCTCTTTATTATTATTTTTTTTTTTTGTTCATCTAAATATCTCGCGGCACCCCTTAGCCATTCTCGCGGGACCCTTGGGTGCCGGGACACACCGGTTGGGAACCACTGATCTAAAGTATTATCAAAAAAGCAAAAGCAACCTGCTCTTAGTTTAAATACCACAAATGATTTAGAAGTTTAGACAATGCTACCCTTGATATGTCTCCATCAAGTTTTACTAAACTTCAGGCCCGTTGAGGCAGGTCTTAGGGTTATTCGATCACGCTCATCCTTTCCCTATCTCACTTTTACATAATTTGGCAACTTTCTAGAGGTTCCCGCCAAAGATATTCGGACATTTCTTGCGACCACCCTAGTCTAGACATTTGAAGAGAATCGAGGGTTTTGTATTTTTGACTGCCTGCATTATTTCTATATCCTTTCTCAGCTATTAAATATCATTATATGACACTTTGTATATGTCTAAATGCCCGTTCTCTTGAACTCGCGGTTTCCCTAACTGCTTTGTTCTTTTGGTCAGCGGCGTACCTAGCCTTTGGGGGCGGAGGGGCAAACCTCAACTAGGGCGCCGTTTTTTTTTTAAGTTGTAATATAATTTAAAAGAAAACTATCAATGTTTTTGGACAATCTATGGAAAGATTATATTAAAATCACCGTCCTTGGGTTATATCTTAGATGCCCAAAGGCGCCTATGTCGGTATCGATGGGCGTCAAAGGCTTGATGGGCCTGGGGCGGCCCCTTCGCTCCCACCTTGTTGCGCTACTGCTTTTGGTCACGTAATTATGAGTTTAGTCAAACAAGTCTTGTCAATGCCCTTGGGCTTGGTGTAGTTGGTAGCGCGCCTGCCTTGTATACCAAGGGTCGGGGGTTCGGATCTGAGGCAATTAGGTAGCGTTAAAGAACTTCGTTCCATAAGTCTTGTCAAATTCGTAACCAAGGTGACTACCTTTAATAATAAGGCTTGTTACACACGGGGCGGATTCGAGGCAACTAGTTTATTCCATTAGTTGACCGGGCAAATGCAACGTCTGTAGAAAATGAATGGAATCCGCTGCCCTCGGGCTTGGCGCTGTTGGTAGCGCCTGCCTTGTATACCAAGGCTCGAGAGTTCGGATCCCAGGCTGCCCGATGATTAAATTAGGTTTTAGCCTATAGTTTAACCTAAAAAAAGGTTTTTGATTCAGCTGTCAGTTTCAATTTTCAAACTGCGCACGTTTCTGCGCAAAAATGTAAATGTCTCCGCAGTTTTTTTTTTTTTTTTCAAGCTAGAAAATCAGGCCATTTTTTACTTTCTCTTACCTATGTATATATGTAATATATATATAGAGAGAAATGAAAGAAAGGATTCATGTCAAAAATTCGATGTCGAGATTTTGATGGATCTTCACGTTTTGAGGTCCCCTGAATCCAAAAAAGTGGTTTTCGCGACATGGTCTGTCTGTGTGTGTGTGTGTGGGTGTGTCTGTCTGTCTGTCTGTCTGTCTGTCTGTGAACAAAATATCTCAAGAACGAAAAGAGCTAGGAGGTTGAAATTTTATATTTAAGTTAGGCACCCCCCTGAGACGAAGCTTTTGAACAATATTGGCCAAAAAGTACTAGTACTTTACTGATGCACTTTTTCAGTTTTTTTCGATTTTCTCTAAATTTGCTCCAACGATTTTTTTCAAAATTCAAAAATCAATTATTTTTTAGATCTTCAATAAAATGTATATTCTCATTTTGTGATTGAAATCTTCTGAAGACCACTTTACTCTTGTACTCCATAGAAAAGATAGGAGAAATGGTTGCCATGGTAACAAAATATAAATATTTTCACATACTTATAAATTTAACATCTTGAATTCAATTGTACCCTACTGTCGGAAACTAAATACATGTCAACACAAAAAATCTGGTGTGACAAGCACAGAACACAACTTTCGATTACCGAAGGTAAGAGAAAGTTGTGTGCTGTGCGCCAGTCACACCAGATTTTTTCAAGACATTTTTTGGAACCAAAAATGTTGCCAAAAATTGCTTGACAAAATGTCCTCCAAAATAACGTCACTCCAGTCAAGTTTTACTGTGTGACTCCCCTTGATTCGGATTCGGTTAGAACTCCAGTCAGTAAACCCAAGTCAGGTCCCGGTCTGATCGCACCTTTATGGGGAGATCTAATATTATAATATAATCGATGATTTATATTTTTATTCAATGAAAAAATCCCGCACACCCAGGATGTGAACAGGGACTTCCTTTGTAAAAGTCGACACCCAAGTCCAATATACCAGCAAAATAAATATTAAATAAATAAAAATCTATAATTTTTGAAAATTTATATTTATACAAATCAAAAGATGTTTCCTTAAACTTTAAGAAAAGAAAACTATTGAAAAGCATCCCCTTTAATTTGCCCCCCCCCCCTTCCTCTCCCTCGCCCTCTGTGATTGTTCCTCTAATTAATAAATTCAATAGAATTTTTTTTCTCTTTCTCTCCTTTGTATTTGGATTTAAAGAAAAATTTTCTTTTATTATTATTTGACTTGCTTACCTAATTGTGTGTGTGTGTGTATTATTTATTTAATAGGGTAACATTTTTATTATTATTTTCAGCTAACGAGAATAAGCTTTGTGACGTCAAAATCTTCTTTTGACGTTAAATGGCCATTAGCTACACAACCTGCTGCATCTTTTCATAAAAATGAATTATATAATAGAGGGATTTATATTGATTGGCATCATTTAGGGAAATTATTTATTTATTTATTTTAACAAATTTTAAACGAATAAAAATGTAGCAAAAATATCCACACCATCGGAATACGCATTTACAGTTTCGGTTAAACAATTCTGACATCATCAGGTGTAATATATAAGAGAATTCAAAAATCATTTATTTTTAAGATGCTCGTCAAAGCGTATATTCTCATTTTGTCCTCAAAATTGTTTGAAAGCACACTTTACTCTTGTACTTCATAGAGAAGATAGGAGAAATGGTTGCCATGGTAACAAAATATAAATATTCTCCCCCGTTTAAAAATTTTACATCTTGAATTCTAATATATCGGCGGAAACTAATTATATGCCAACACGAAAAATCTGGTGTAACCAGCACAGAACACAACTTTCAATTACCGAAAGTAAGAGAAAGCTGTATGCTTTTTAATCTGGACTAGTCATATCCCGAGACTAGGGTCCGAAACCGAAACCGAATATTCGGCCTCAACCTTAGTTTCGGCCGAAACCGTAACCGAAACCGAAACTTGTATTTCCTATAAAAAAATTTATATTTTTTTTTTTTGAAATTTTTTCCCCTCCGTGAAAATCATTTTACCTTTTTTTTAGGGAAACAAAAATTTTTTCTCCTTCAAGTGCAAATCATTTGATCTTTTTTTTTTTAGACTCAAGTTTCGGCCGGCCGAAAGTTTCGGCTACTTTTTGGCCGAAAGTTTCGGCTACTTTTTGGCCGAAACCGAAACTACGGCCGAAACCATGATTTTTGGCCGAAACCGTAACCGAAACCGAATATTCGGTCGGTTCCTACCCGAGACGCTGCCCGCCGAAGGCAGCTCTACTATATATTTTACTACTGTATATTTTATTACAATTATAATAATCTTTCGAAACAAAATCGAGTGAGGGCTGAATTCAATTTTTTAAGAACACTTGCCTAATAAAATATAAAAAGTTTTAAAATCTTATATTTTTGCTCTCTGGTGAGATCTCAGTTGGAGTTCGCACCATTGATATGGAATCCTTTTTATGCAGCACAGATCAACTTGATTGAGAAGATGCAAAATCTTTTTTTTGTCAAGTTTGGCCTCCCTGTTTCTCATATCACCTATGATCAACTGCTTTAAATCTTTGATATTAAAAGTCTCTCTGAAAGGGGTTGATACACGCAAATTTGTGTGATCTTCTCGGCAACCGTTGGGATTGTTCTGAGTTGTTGGCAAGAATTGACTTCAGAGTCCCGGCTTTTACCCTTAAATCGGGCTCCCTTTTTTATCTTGGCCCTGTCCGAACGAGAATGGGAGAAAACTCACCCATTTTCAAAATGATTTCGGAATATGCGAGGAGGGAGGCCGGACAATTGATTGTTTTTTATTGTAGCTTTAATTGTTTTTATTGTTATTGTTATTTTTATTTATTTTTTTTTCTTCATTGTGAAATATTTCTGTTATTCTTAAACATACAGTAGTATTATAGAATTTGTATAATTTACTGTTAATTATTTTCCCTATAATTGGAAATTTATTTCTGTTGGGAATCTTATATTCATTAAATAAACTAATAATAAAATATTTTTAAAATGATTCAGTAAAGACTAGTTCACTGTACAGTATTAGTTCTGCCCTTTCACTTGTTTAAACTTTCATTTAAATTAATAACTAAATACAAAATTCGTTTAATTATTTTTTGTTAATTGGATATGACTCAAAAAAAAAATAAAAATTTTAATTTGATTAAAAAAATAAAAATGTTGTTCTAATTTAACTCGTATTAATGCTTGTTTTAAAGCTCTTAAGCTTGTTATTTTAATTCAGAGGGGCTTTTTTTTCAATATACAATAGAAATAAATAAATAAACAAAATAAGGAATGAACGCCAAAGATTTTATTCCCCATCGGAGAAAAATCTGGTGTAACTGCTGGTAGCACAGCTCACAATTTTCTTTTGTTTTTGGTAAAGGGAAGTTGTGTTCTGTTCTTGTCACATCATATATTTTTTGTGTCGACATATATTTAGTTTCCGCTGATATATTAGAATTCAAGATGTAAAATTTATAAGTATGGGAAAATATTTATATTTTGTTACCATGGCAACCATTTCTCTTATCTTTTCTTTGGAGTAAAAGAGTAAAGTGGTCTTCAGAATATTTCAATGACAAAATGAGAATATACATTTGAAAGACCATCTAAAAAATAATTGATTTTTGAATTTTAATCAAAATCTCTTAGAGTGAATTTTGAGAAAATCGAAAAAAAACTGAAAAAGTGCATCAGTAAAGTACTAGTACTCTTTGGCCGATTTTGTTTAAAAGCTTATTTTGTCGGTCCCGGGGGGTGTTTAACTTAAATATAAAATTTCAGCCTCATAGCCACACACAGACAGACCATGTCGCGAAAACCACTTTTTTGGATTCAGGGGACCTCAAAACGTGAAGATCCATCAAAATCTCGACATCGAATTTTTGACATGAATCCAATACTTTCTATAATAATATAATAATAATAGTAATTTTTATTTGCTTATAAACTTTTCGTTTGTTACAAATAGGAGTGAGTTTCCTAAGATACATTAGTACAATAGTATAGTATTTTTTAATATATGTTTTACAAATAATCTTTTAGCAAAAGAGCCCTAAGCTTGAACGTTTTCTCTAGATATTTATGTAGCTGGATCAGTTGTTGTCTGTCCTCTATCCTCAGAAGCTCCATCACTGCCTGCTTGGGATCTCTGGGGATAGTGTAGGGATCGAGAAGAATTCTTATTTCGTTGTAGACTGGGCATTCCAGGAGAAGATGTTGGAGATTTTCCTCCCTATCTTGGGTGCAAACTTTACAGATCTCGTTCGTTTCTATCGAGTATTTGACGCCTCTCGACCAGACCACGAGTATGTCCTTGGCAGACACTCGTATCTGGCTCACCACTCGGAATTTTTCCAGATCACAGGTGAAATTGAGATATGACTCGGCATCTTCAGAAGCGATTAGATTTTTATATGTGGGATTAATCCCACAATACTTTCTATATATATATATATTACATATATACATAGGTAAGAGAAAGTAAAAATCAAATGAAATTTTCAATAGCACTAGTAAGGAAATCTAATGCTCTTTAATATGGGTATTATTATATTTAACCTAAAAGCGTCGGTTATCGAGATAATTGGATCTAAAGCGTTTCAGAATGGTTGCTTACTACTTTAGAATATATGTAACATCAAATTTTTTAAATTTTTTATTTAAGAGGGTTGTATTTTTTACTTTCTCTTACCTATGTATATATGTAATATATATATAGAGAGAAAGTATTGGATTCATGTCAAAAATTCGATGTCGAGATTTTGATGGATCTTCACGTTTTGAGGTCCCCTGAATCCAAAAAAGTGGTTTTTGCGACATGGTCTGTCTGTGGGTGTGTGTGTGTGTGTGTCTGTGTTCACTTTTAAGCATGAAGGAATTGAGCTATGAGGCTGAAATTTTATATTTAACTTAAACACCCCCCGGGACCGGAAAAATAAGCTTTTAATCAAAATCGGCCAAAGAGTACTAGTACTTTACTGATGTACTTTTTCAGTTTTTTTCGATTTTCTCAAAATTCGCTCTAACGATTTTGATTAAAATTCAAAAATCAATTATTTTTTAGATGCTCTTTCAAATGTATATTCTCGTTTCGCCCTCAAAATTGTTTGAAGCACACTTTACTCTTGTGTTTCATAGGAAAGATAGGAGAAATGGTTGCCTTGGTTACAAAATATAAATATTTTCCCATACTTATAAATTTTACATCTGAATTCAAATGTCCCGTACTGTCGGGAACTAAATATATGTCGACACAAAAAATCTGGTGTGACAAGCACAGTACACAACTTTCGATTACCGAAGGTAAGAGAAAGTTGTGTGCTGTGCGCCAGTCACACCAGATTTTTAATAATTCAGATTTGTAATCTTTATTATTAATTGCTTGAAAGATATTGACTGAAAAATTCCGGCACTTGTTTAAGAAAAGGCGAGGGTCCGCTTTAGGAGGGCTCTAGCCAGCTGGAAGGGGACCCAGGAGGCCGCAGGCGGGCGGAGCGGCTAGTAATATTTCTTTTTGATGACGACTCTAATCTATGAATATCATTACTAAGAATTAAAAAAAAAGAAAAAGAGAGAAATATAAAATTAAACACAAAGGAGATTAAATAAAAATATATATATAGCAATCCAATTATAAGGGTAAGTGTAAAGGTTACATCTAATAAGAGTAAAAAGAGAAGCGGCGGTCCTTTAATCGAGTCATATTCCATCCTATCTATGGACACACACACACACAGACACACACTCACTCCATCTGCATGCAGATATATGCATTGCATTTGCAAATCTAAAAGCAAATCCTCTCTCTCTCTCTCTATCTTTTAATTAACTACACCCACAAACACACACACACAGAATAGGCCCTATATATACTCACATAAAGGATTTTATTATTCGATTTGTTTTATTTGTAAACTACAATGCAATATGATAATAATAATAGCGGTTTTAAAGTAGACCGTAGGCTCTGTTTGAAATATTTCCTCAATTAGAATAAACAAATATTAATAAAACACTTCTTTTTTTTTCCAATTATTTATTGGGCCTTAGAGATGGAGATATCAAATCAACCCTTAGTGGAAATAGGTGTATACGCCCCTACAGAAGGTCGAAAGTTGGATTGAAGGAGAGTTTCACACAACTTTCTCTTACCTTCGGTAATCGAAAGTTGTGTTCTGTGCTTGTCACACCAGATTTTTCGAGTCGACATATATTTAGTTCCCGACAGTACGGAACATTTGAATTCTGATGTCAAAATTATAAACATTGGAAAATATTTATATTTTGTTACCATGGCAACCATTTCTCCTATCTTCCCTATGAAATACAAGAGTAAAGTGGTCTTCAGAAGATTTCAATTGCAAAATGAGAATATACATTTTAAAGAGAATCTAAAAAATAATTGATTTTTGAATTAAAAAAAAAAAATTGTTTGAGCGAATTTTGAGAAAATCGAAAATAACTGAAAAAGCACATTAGTAAAGTACTAGTACTTTTTGGCCGATTTAGATTAAAAGATTAGTTTCACGCTCCCGGAGGGTGTTTAACATATATAATATTTCAGCCTCATAGCTCAATTCCTTCATGCTTAAAATTGAACACACACACATACACACACCCACCCACCCACACACCCACCCACAGACAGACCATGTCGCGAAAACCACTTTTTTGGATTCAGGGGACCTCAAAACGTATATATCCACCAAAATCTCGACATCGAATTTTTGACATGAATCCAATACTTTCTCTCTGTATATATTAACATATATAGAGGTAAGAGAAAGTAATTAAAAAATGGACGAGTTTAACGGACGGGTTGATAGGGATAAAGATAGCAAAATAATAAGACAATTTGGAGAAGATATATTAAATGTCAACGGGACTAGAATCATAGAGTCCTGCGACGAATTCTCCCTATTAATAAAGAATGGATATTTGGATTTGTAGAATAGCTGTGAAGTGCCCTCTCCAAAATATTAAGAAATTCAAAAAGCAAACAAATATCTTTCACATCTTGTACTGACAACAGAAAAGGCCACTCAACTTCACTATAGGATAAGTGTAACCAAGAAGTAATAGTTACAATTTTTTTTCGCTTTGTTGCAAGGGCGGATACAGGGGGGGGGGGGGGGTAAAGGGGGGTAACTACCCCCCTGAGATTAAAAAAATATATTTTTTTCGAAAAAAAAAAAAAATTTATTTTTAATCTAAAAATTTCAAAATTAATACTTAAAAATTCGATTTGTATTTATATTCTGGCAAACAAGTACACCGCCTTTAAAATACCGAAATTAAGAAAAAAATGTGTGTTGTGCGACCACTCACACCAGATTACCTCTCCCGAGAAACACCTCTGGATCCGCCCTTGCTTTGTTGCAGCATTCAGGAAAGCCAGGGTCCCATCAGGGCGCCTATCAGATAATCGGATTGGTGACCACGAGCAATCAGCGTGTGGAACGTCTCCCGGTAACTATCGATATGATTGTATTTAATTGATTTAAATTAATTAATTAATTAATAACGAAAGAGCGAATGCATCTATTTTTATCTCGTTTATTAGGGATTAGGGACTTCAAGCCGAAGTTTCGGTCAGATTTGAGTCCATCCTCAGGGCCGAAGTGTGTCAATAAAACTCCTCAAAAGTAGAATGGCGCATTTGTGTAAAATATTTATTGCCATTTAATAAGGATCATTAGTGGGGTTAATAAGGAGGATTAGTGTCTCAAGCGCCAGCTTCCGAGTTTTGAGAAAATTAACATTAAAGTTTTTTGTTTTCATTGGATTATATATAATTTTTTTTGTCAATTGAGCAAGTAACATTATACAGTAACAAAATATAAATATTTTCCCATGTTTATAAATTTTACATCTCTAGAATGTACCGTAGTGTCGGGAACTAAACATATGTCGATACAAAAAATCTGGTGTGTCAAGCACAGAACTTTCGATTACTGAAGGTAAGAGAAAGTTGTGGGCTGTGCGACCAGTCACACCATTTTTTTTTATCATTTTGTATCTACAGTATATGGCAATAAATTTAAATTTGATGATTATTTGTTGTTCACGGGTTTATTACACACGCACACACACACACATGCAGAGAAACCTTTTTCGGAAATTTAGGGGTTAATTAATTTCTGGAATAAACTAACTAAATTTCCCATAGGAAATACATTGAAAAACAATTAATGCCTTATTTACTAAAATGCCATTTAAATGAGCCAAATCATGCGTAAAATGAGGGCTGGAGTGGCATGACATAAATGTTATAGTTTTTTTTTTTTTTTTTTTTTTAAACATTCACACTTTATTCTCATTCACACTCACACTCACACACACATTCACACTGTCTTTTCGGCAACTCAGGCCATATAAGACATTTACGATAACCGTTATTGAATAAATATACTAGGAACCGACCGAATATTCGGTTTCGGTTACGGTTTCGGCCAGTTTCGGCCAAAAATCATGGTTTCGGCCGTAGTTTCGATTTCGGCCAAAAAAGTGGCCGAACCTTTCGGCCGGCCGAAACCAGAGTCTGAAAAAATGGGATGAGACTCGCATGCAAAAAAAAAAAAAAAAAAAAAAAGGTCAAATAATTTGCACTTGAGGGAGAAAAAATCTGGTGTGACTGGCCACAGCACACAACTTTCTCTTACCTTCGGTAATCGAAAGTTGTGTACTGTGCTTGTCACACCAGATTTTTTGTGTCGACATGTATTTAGTTTCCGACAGTAGGGTACAATTGAATTCAAGATGTAAAATTTATAAGTATGGGAAAATATTTATATTTTGATACCATGGCAACCATTTCTCCTATCTTTTCTATGGAGTACAAGAGTAAAGTGGTCTTCAGAAGATTTCAATCACAAAATGAGAATATACATTTTATAGAGAATCTAAAAAATAATTGATTTTTGAATTTAAAAAAAAATCGTTGGAGCAAATTTTGAGAAAATCGAAAAAAACTGAAAAAGTGAATCAGTAAAGTACTAGTACTTTTTGGTCGATTTTGTTCAAAAGCTTCGTGTCACGTCCCATGGGGGTGCCTAACTTAAATATAAAATTTCAACCTCCTAACTCTTTTCGTTCTTGAGATATTTTGTTCACAGACACACAGACACACACACAGACAGACACACACACTGACAGACCATGTCGCGAAAACCACTTTTTTGGATTCAGGGGACCTCAAAACGTGAAGATCCATCAAAATCTCGACATCGAATTTTTGACATGAATCCAATACTTTCTCTCTATATATACGTGTATATATTACATATATACATAGGTAAGAGAAAGTAAAAAAATTTAGTAATTCAAAAAAAAAAAAGGTAAAATGGAAAAAAATTTTTATAGGAAATACAAGTTTCGGTTTCGGTTACGGTTTCGGCCGAAACTAAGGTTGAGGCCGAATATTCGGTTTCGGTTTCGGCTGAAAATCTTGTTTCGGTCGGACCCTAAAATATACATATATAGGGTTCAGGCATTCTTATTTAAGCCATCTGGTATCCAATTGGCTTAAATAAAATCATCGGACTGCCAGGGGTGGAGATAGAGTTAGCCTTCGCTCAGTGCACACGCACCCGGCCAGAGCTCCTGATTTTTGTTTAATTTTGATGGTTTTTTCGTGAAATTTAGGGGACAGATTGGTACTGTTGGATTGATAAAAAGACGCCCTACATCGCCGCCACTCTCCCTGATGTGAGTTTACACTGCCGTCCTGTCTACGGGCAGTTTTGTTTAAAATTTTATTCTATTAATATTTTATAATAAATTAATAAGTAATATTCTGCGAATTAGTATTTAAATTTATAAATGCTTATTTGAGTTTCTCTATCTGTGGACTTAAAAAGGAGAAAGGATAAATAATTTTAAGCTTTTTTTTTCTTTCTTTCTTTCTCTTTCACGATTGATTTTATTTGTGCATGTTATATTTTTCACTTCTACACTATTGTATTCCCATTGTGATATATTATAACCAGGCAGGAATTGTATATAGTTTATATTTGTATAATCATTGTCCTGGGCCCTCTGTCCTTGTCAGACACGGAGACGGGCCGCTCACGTGTGAAGCTCTCCCCTGTCCATCCTGACCCGTCCCCCCAGAGAATTATTTTATATTACTGCTTGAATACCATCTCTCATATTTAATATTATTAGTTTCTATATACTGTTAAGAATGGATAGAAAGAAAACTAATATGAAGCTTTATCTTGCGCCGAGGGAGCAGGGGGCGGTGGGAGGTGCCGTTTCTCGGTCGGCTGATAGAAGCCCTCAGTCTAAAAAACAAAAAATGGATAACCCTCCTGAAGATGATGACAGATTGAATCTCATACTGAAAGTTATCAAAGAGAAGAGAGAGGAAGACAGGAGGGAAAGAGAAGACTTGATGGACCTGCTGGCCAAAATGGATGAGAGAATGAAAACACTGGAAGATTATATCTCCGAGTTAAGAGAGGAGAGAAAGAGAGATTTAGAGGAGAGAAAGCGGATGAGAGACGAGATCGCTACTCTGAAGAGTAAAGTAATTACAATGGAAAAGAGTTGGAACAGGAGAGAGTGGGATGAAAGAAAAATGAATGTAATTGTTAAGGGCGTTGAGGAGGTAGCGGAGGGGACAGATGAAGACTGCATCGGCGTAGTGAGAGGCATTTTGGAGAAAAAACTAGAGAAAAACTGGGATATAGAGTCCGCAGGAAGGCTTGGGAGAAGAAGGAGCGATGCACCGAGACCAATTTTAATGTCCCTCTCGAACTTCCAACAGAAAAGAGAACTGCTCAGGGAGAAGAAAAACCTCAGGGGTTCAAGAATTTATATAGATAATGATTACCCTCCATCCATAGTCGCTAAACGGCAAATATTATTCCGGCTTGTGAAAAATTTGAGAATGGAAAACAGGAATAGCAGAATTGTGGTGGTTGACGATTTCGTTATCATGGAGGGCCGGAGGTTTGTGTTAAATGAAGCGAGAGATGGTTTGGTTAGGGAGAGTGACCGTGAGGCCATAGGTGGAAATGGCCAGCCAAAAAACTGATTCCCTCTAAAGTTACGCGTGCCCCCCCTCCCCCGCTTGAAGTTAAGGATCAAATAATGTTTTGGAACGTTCAAGGAATTAAAAACCTCCCTCAATGTGACTCTCTTCTAAGCTCAGGCGTGATCTGTCTAGCCGAGACCTGGAGTAACTATTCCATGATAAGACCTCCAGCATGTCTTCGAGGATATACCGTATATTCATCTTCAGCGGTAAGACGGGGGACTAGGGGTCGTGCCAGTGGAGGAGTAGCAATATTTGTTAACCCGGAGGTTTTCCATTCTCGTTTGGTGGAAGAGAGTGAACTCTGGCTTTTTATTAGAATTGAGAGCAGAGAAGGGTTTGGGGCCGTTATAGGCATGGTCTATCTACGACCAAAACTGGACTTAAATTATGTTTGGAGTGAGCTGGAGGAAGTTCTGGAGAAATTGAGGTGTGAATTTGAAGAAGAAGTTATATTAATTGGGGGAGACTGGAACGCCAGAATCGGGGAAATGAATGGGGGCCATCAGGAGATATTTGAAGGTACATTGCTGAGGGAAGAGAGAACAAGCCTTGATACTATTATTGACACCAGAGGAAGAGAACTGCTTAACAGAATGGAAGACAATTCGTATTGCGTCATCAATGGCCGATCAATGAGTGATTCACCAGGACAATTTACACACATAAACGCCTTGGGCTGCTCGATGATAGACATGGTGTGGGCCAATTTGAGGTCATTGGATTTTGTTCAGGATCTGAGGATACATTCTTCTATAACTGCATCTGATCACTTTCCAATTATTGTCTCGTTAGACTCAGGAACTCTGAAGACTGAAGTCAATACTCAACCAACGACTTTTGAAAAGATAACCTGGAGGCCAGGTAAGACTCAGGACTTCAAATTGTTGATGCAGTACTCAGATAGATGTTGCACCTGCTCTACAGATGAGTCTGTGGATGCTTTAAATGACAACCTCATGGATGCAATGAAAGACGTCTCAAAGAAAATGGGCCTTTGTAGAACTGTTAAGACGCCTCAAACCAAAAGATTCAGAAATACATACAATAATCCTTGGTTCGATTACGAGTGCTTCGAAGCAAAGAAAAACGCAAGAATCTCCTTTAACCGGCTCAAGAGGGAAAGGAACAACAGCTACTTGAGAGAGGAATATATTCGGCTAAGGAAAATATATAGAAACCTTTTAACATCAAAGAGATTGTCACATGAAAGACGAATTCTTGAAAAATTAGAAAACTCGCAAAACTCTCGTGAATTTTGGCAGACGATTAAATCATTTAAAAGAGGGAAACATGATAGGTCAAATTTGGACACTGAAACCTGGCAGAGATACTTCTTAAGTTTGTACAAGCCGCGAGTGCAAGATTTTACCTGCTATTTTGGCGTGAGGGACCCTTATCTCGACTCACCAATAACTCAGAATGAGATATTGTGCTCAATCCGCAAAACTAAAAATAATAAAAGTCCCGGGCCCGATCTTGTATCATTTGAATTTTTTAAGAACTTACCTTCTAATTGGCTGTTGTACATGGAACTCCTATTTAATAAAATCCTTGATCGGGAGACGGTTCCTGAATCTTGGGCCCGAGTAGAGATGGTAATGCTACACAAGAAGGGAGACATTAAAGACCCCAAAAACTACAGAGGAATCGCCCTAATGAGCTGTGTGTCCAAAATCTTTACGCAGATCATACTTGCAAGACTGGAAGCCTGGTGCGAGGCATTTAGCGTTATACCTGAAGCCCAGTCGGGGTTCAGAAGGAAACGTGGCTGTTTGGACAACTTATTCACGTTGAATTGCCTTATACAGCTTCGGTTAAGCCAGCCTAAAGGTAGATTGTTCGGGGTTTTTGTAGACTTCGAAAAAGCTTTTGACTCTATTTCTCATGAAAAACTATGGAGGAAATTGTTCTATATGGGCGTAAGTCCTACGCTTATCAGAGTTATTAAGAGTATTTACGATCGAGCAACCGCTAGAATCAGAACGAAGAGCGGATTAACACCAAGCATAGATCTATCACAGGGCGTCCTGCAGGGAGAGCCCCTTAGCCCGCTTTTGTTCTCTTTGTTTCTCTCGGACTTGGAGAGACATCTCGAGAAAGCGGGTTGCTCCGGTATAAACGTGGAGACAACCGAAATTTCTTGCCTCTTATACGCCGATGACCTTATATTGTTGAGTGACACGCCTAGGGATGTTAATTTGAAATTAAGAGCTCTCAGCGATTACTGCTCTGTAAACGACCTCAAAGTAAACACAACCAAGACAAAAATTGTAATTTTCCATAGAGGAAGATTTTCAGGACAGAGAAATTTCAACTACAACAACTACCGGTTGGAAAGTGTGCATAGCTATGTATATCTGGGAGTCCCTTTCACCCACACGGGTGTGTATCTCGAGGCTGCGAACGAAGCAAGAAGAAAGGGACAGATGGCCCTGGGCTCGGTACTGGGAATTCTCGCAAAAATTAAGTGCAGAGATTGGAGCACGGGACTTACATTGTATCACTCCATGGTTAGAAGCATCCTTCTATACGGAGCCCCCATCTGGGCTCTTCGATATTTAGAAATTATTGAGAAAGTCCAAATTAACTTCTTTAAAACAATGCTCCAGCTCCCCAGGACTACACCCAACGCTGTGATAAGAGTCGAGATGGGAATAACTGCTTTGTCCTACCATGTAGTTAAGCTGTCCCTTCGATGGGTGGAAAAAATTCTGAAAATGGAAGATCACAGATACCCAAAAATCTGTTTTATGAAACTACAGTCTAGATGCCACCCTAATAATACGAAACATAATTGGGTTGCCCAAATGAAATCTGTTCTTTCGTCGGCAGGGATGAACGTCAACCTCCTCGACCGCCAGTCGGTTAGGGTTGGTCTGGATGGATCACTGGAGGGCTTCCGGGAAAGCCTGATAGCCAGGGACAGGGAGATCATTGGAATATCCAGATTTAGCCTTTACTACAAGCATGTCGTCTCTCACCAGTCACAATTCGCCGAACAGCCATACCTGCATGAAAGAAGTAATTTTATTTACACAAGGCTACTGGCGCAGTCCAGGATGGCTGGAAAATATGCTTTGAAACTATCTGTCAACCGCCAGAGATACGTGATAAACCAGTCTCAGCAGTGCACGATATGTGACTGCCTCTTGCCCGAAACACTGTTTCATATTGTATTTGTTTGCCCCGCATACTCAACTTCAAGAAAACTCCACCTGGATGACATGGAGATTGCCACGGGGAACCTCTCGAGCCTTCTTCGAACAATGGGTGACGACCCCCAAAAATTAAGAAGATTCTATTTTTATATAGAGTCGGCAATGAAAATAAGATCTTTCATCATGGACTAGGGGCGGGCTGTGTGTGTGGGTCTCCTTGCTCAGTATGTTTTCAAAAGACTCACTATATTATCAACTGTTAGACTTTTAATTATTTGTATTTTCTGTGTTTCAATGTTTCAATTATTATTACTCTGTCTCCATTGTAAAAATACTATGTATTATATACAATTAAATAAATAATAATAATAATAATAATATATAATTTTTTTTGTCAATTGAGCAAGTAACATTATACAGTAACAAAATATAAATATTTTCCCATGTTTATAAATTTTACATCTCTAGAATGTACCGTAGTGTCGGGAACTAAACATATGTCGATACAAAAAATCTGGTGTGTCAAGCACAGAACTTTCGATTACTGAAGGTAAGAGAAAGTTGTGGGCTGTGCGACCAGTCACACCATTTTTTTTTATCATTTTGTATCTACAGTATATGGCAATAAATTTAAATTTGATGATTATTTGTTGTTCACGGGTTTATTACACACGCACACACACACACATGCAGAGAAACCTTTTTCGGAAATTTAGGGGTTAATTAATTTCTGGAATAAACTAACTAAATTTCCCATAGGAAATACATTGAAAAACAATTAATGCCTTATTTACTAAAATGCCATTTAAATGAGCCAAATCATGCGTAAAATGAGGGCTGGAGTGGCATGACATAAATGTTATAGTTTTTTTTTTTTTTTTTTTTTAAACATTCACACTTTATTCTCATTCACACTCACACTCACACACACATTCACACTGTCTTTTCGGCAACTCAGGCCATATAAGACATTTACGATAACCGTTATTGAATAAATATACTAGGAACCGACCGAATATTCGGTTTCGGTTACGGTTTCGGCCAGTTTCGGCCAAAAATCATGGTTTCGGCCGTAGTTTCGATTTCGGCCAAAAAGTGGCCGAACCTTTCGGCCGGCCGAAACCAGAGTCTGAAAAAAATGGGATGAGACTCGCATGCAAAAAAAAAAAAAAAAAAAAAAGGTCAAATAATTTGCACTTGAGGGAGAAAAAATCTGGTGTGACTGGCCACAGCACACAACTTTCTCTTACCTTCGGTAATCGAAAGTTGTGTACTGTGCTTGTCACACCAGATTTTTTGTGTCGACATGTATTTAGTTTCCGACAGTAGGGTACAATTGAATTCAAGATGTAAAATTTATAAGTATGGGAAAATATTTATATTTTGATACCATGGCAACCATTTCTCCTATCTTTTCTATGGAGTACAAGAGTAAAGTGGTCTTCAGAAGATTTCAATCACAAAATGAGAATATACATTTTATAGAGAATCTAAAAAATAATTGATTTTTGAATTTAAAAAAAAATCGTTGGAGCAAATTTTGAGAAAATCGAAAAAAAACTGAAAAAGTGAATCAGTAAAGTACTAGTACTTTTTGGTCGATTTTGTTCAAAAGCTTCGTGTCACGTCCCATGGGGGTGCCTAACTTAAATATAAAATTTCAACCTCCTAACTCTTTTCGTTCTTGAGATATTTTGTTCACAGACACACAGACACACACACAGACAGACACACACACTGACAGACCATGTCGCGAAAACCACTTTTTTGGATTCAGGGGACCTCAAAACGTGAAGATCCATCAAAATCTCGACATCGAATTTTTGACATGAATCCAATACTTTCTCTCTATATATACGTGTATATATTACATATATACATAGGTAAGAGAAAGTAAAAAAATTTAGTAATTCAAAAAAAAAAAAAGGTAAAATGGAAAAAAATTTTTATAGGAAATACAAGTTTCGGTTTCGGTTACGGTTTCGGCCGAAACTAAGGTTGAGGCCGAATATTCGGTTTCGGTTTCGGCTGAAAATCTTGTTTCGGTCGGACCCTAAAATATACATATATAGGGTTCAGGCATTCTTATTTAAGCCATCTGGTATCCAATTGGCTTAAATAAAATCATCGGACTGCCAGGGGTCCGAACCCGCGACGTTTGGTATACGAGGTTAGCACGCTAACCTCTACACCACGCCCCGAGGGCAATGTTATATATTGCATGAGGAGGGTTGCACCGGTCCCTTGCTTTTCTTTAATCTTCCCGCATTTTTTCAGACGTTCTAATTAGCAAAGTGCCTAACTCCATTTTACTTTCTCTTACCTCTATATATATGTAATATATATAGAGAGAGAAAGTATTGGATTCATTGCAAAAATTCGATGTTGAGATTTTGATGGATATACACGTTTTGAGGTCCACTGAATCCAAAAAAGTGGTTTTCGCGACATGGTCTGTCTGTGTGTCTGAGTGTGAGTTCAATTTAAAGCATGAAGGAATTGAGCTAGTAGATTGAAATTTTATATTTAAGTTAGTCACTCTCCTAGGGCGTGAAAATAAGCTTTTAAACAAAATCGGCCAAAAAGTACTAGTACTGATGTCGTTTTTCAGTTTTTTTCTCATTTCTCGAAATTCGCTCCAACGATTGTGATTAAAATTCAAAAATCAATTATTTTTTAGATGCTCTTTCAAATGTATATTCTCATTTTGCCATTGAAATCTTTTGAAGACTTGGACCCGAGGCAGTCCGATGATTTTGGTATCCAAATGGCTTGAATAAGAATGCCTCAATAGATATATTAAACATACGAGTATCGTTAAAAATTTTTTTTTTTTAAACACTCGCTTTTTTCTCATTCACACACTCACACACACATTCACACGGTTTTTTTGGCACCTCAGGCCTTATAATAACTTTAACGATATCAATTATTGATTAATATATCTATGGGAGATCCAGGCATTCTTATTTAAGCCATTTGGTATCCAAATGGCTTAAATAAAATCATCGGACTGCTTGGGGTTTGAACCCGAGACTTTTGGTATACGAGGTTAGCACGCTAACCTCTACACCAAGCCCCGAGGGCTGTTAAAAGTCTTATATGGCCTAAGTTGCCGAAAAGACTGTGTGAATGAGAAAAAAGTGTGAGTGTTTAAAAAAAAAATCTCAAAATGGTGGCTTATGACTATCTTCCACTAAGCCCTTCAATTTGGCCTATATGTGAAAAAATTCATTTCTTTATTTAAAACTCGTGTTCTTGTTTACCATATCGATGATTTGCAACTGTCGGATAGATTTGCTAGTTGACTAGAAGTGATACAACCGGCGCTTAATGGACTAAGATGTCAAAATAATTAAAAAATAAAAGCAATGTCAGTTATTTTAAAATCGATACGCCTTCAACTGTTAAATCACCTATCATTAATAATGACGTTGAACAATTCTCAAGCTTAATTTTGTTTTAATCCAGTTAACCTAGTTAAGTCAATAAAAACAAAAATGGATTAGATGATTAAATGGCTCATATGTCATTATGAGCAAATCTCATAATTTTATGACATTAAAGTTGATTTTAGAATATTTTTGTTTTAATAGATCGTTAATTAAAGGTTAGGGATACATTTATTTTAAAAATATGGTGCAAGCGCATTTTTACTTTCTTTTACCTAAATATGTACGGTAATATAATATTTCCACTCAGGGGCTTACTTCTAGTGAGTACGTCGACCACGAGTTACCAGAGCTAAGACTGGCATTTCTTCCTTTCCTTCATGTCAGCCTTTTTTCCCTTTTTTCATTTCAATCGTCAGGCCGTGAGATGGGGATTTCTTTTCCTTCGGTCTCATTTTTTTATAAAATAATTATGCCGACCCCACATAAGGGTAAGGCCAAGATATAAGAAGATGTAATATGTCTACTTATGGAAAGTGTTGGTTTCAGGTCAAAAATTCGATGTCGAGAATTTGATGGAAATACACGTTATGAGGTCCCCTGAGTCCAAAAAAGTCGTTTTCGTAACAAAAGTTTACACACAGACAGACAGACGAAAGAGCTAGGAGGTTGAAATTTTATATTTAAGTTGGTACCCACCCGGATACTCTAAATAAGCTTTTGAACAAAATCGGCCAAAGAGTACTAGTACTTGACTGTTGCACTTTTACAGCCTTTCTCCTAATGATTTTGATTAAAATTCAAAAACTAATTATTATTTTTTACTTATTTATTACGTCTACCGGGGGACGTTCCACACGCTTGTTTTTTTTTTTTTTTTTTTTTAAAAACATTCACACTTTTTTCTCATTCACACTCACACTCACACTGTCTAGGCGCGAAGCCCCCCGAAAGCGGGCGTCGCGGCTAGTGGAAACTTAACTTGGATAACCCTGTACACGCTGTATTGAGTATAACACAAATAATTATTTTTCTTATTCGAAATTTATTAAGAGAAAATTTCTTATAATTTGTTTTTGCATATGGACCGTTTATTTTGAAAGTGGTGTAAGTCCATTTTCTATTGTTTCGAGAAAATGAAAGGTTTGCATATCTGTTAATTTAAAAATCTGGGCAAATGATATGAAATCGGTCAATGTTTCTACTTCTTTATCAGTATCTAATTTAGTTATATAAATTTGTTTTTGGCGAATTTGACTAAACTAATATATAATTACAATACTGCAAATGGACTTACACCACTTTCAAAATTAACCAACTGTAAACTTCGTTGAATTTCAATTTTGAAAAATCAAATATCACTTCAAATATGCTTCATATTAATTCACTATTCTTTACAAATAATGACACGATATAAAATAGAAGTAGTATTTTTAATTTTAGACGTTAATAACATTGTTAAAATTACAAGATATTAGTAGCATAATATTTACTTATGCTCTGTATATGGATGGCAGAGTGTTGAAATATTTATGATGTACCGGAAGAAATAACCGCTTGATATCTTTATATTAATAAGTAACCTAATCTCGTAACCAGTTGCGTCATTTCAACTTTTTCTTAGGAGAGGGGGGGGCAAACTTTTTTTTTCAATTTCCTTACAAATAGGTATCTCAAATTTGGCCAAAAGGTATTTAATTAAATTAATTTTTTAATTTTATACAGTTTCGTAGATATATTTTATTTACGTAGAATAATACCTAGGGAGGAGGGGGGGGGCAAATACTCTTCCCCCATAAATGACCCCTCTGTTAGTAATTCTTAACAAATTTAAAAACAAATGCACAATAACAGACTACTAACAGGCAACCATCTGCTAAGCTACCTAGCTCAAATTGGACTTACACCACTTTCATAATCAACGATTATGCAACTTCTTTTACCGACCAATTCAATTCAATTGTACAAAACATGGGAATTTTTTAAGGAATTTACCACAAGCTAGTTATACATAGAAAATTTACATTAAATTAAGCATAAATTATGCGTATTTCAGATTTTTTAAAAATTGGACTTACACCACTTTCAAAATAAACGGTCCATATAATAGAAATGCTTTTTTTTTTGTTTTTAAATTAAAGTTGAATTCTATTTTTGTTGTTGTTGTTGTTGTAAATAGCGATGAGTTTGAGAGTTAGCAAATGACATTAGTGTTGGTGGCCACAGCGTCAATCACAACATGTGGTTTGAAGCAGCATTCCCTCCCCCACCCCCACCCCCGCATCCCTCCATACTTCCCTCTAGGATACGTCAGTGCAGAGTAACAAATATTAAAGGGCATTGTGTGGAGGTGTGCTACGTGTGTGTGTGTGTGTGTTTTGGGTCACGAGAGAGCTGTGCGCCCGCCGTCTATCGATCCTCTCGAACATCCTCCTCTCCCTTTTTCCCTGCTGGCTGTTGACCCTCGATCCTCTCCACCCCCACCCACAACAACACCTGCACTAAATGCGACGACCAGATAGAGGAAGGAGGAAATCTCTCTCTCTCTGCAATGACCTTTTGGCATGCATATCGTCATTTTTGGTCCAAAAACTTGTATGTGTATGTGTGATATGACTATACCAATACAATTTTATAGCTTTGATACTTACCCAAGTGAGTACATTTTTTTCGATTAGCTTTTTTTTTTGTTTTCTAAAGGCAGAAAACAATCATATGGTGACTGAATTATTTTTAAATAGAGTGTGGGATAAGGAGAAAAAAAACAGCTTCTTTTTTCTCTCTCACCACTTCAATTTATTGCAAATATTTCGGCTCCTATACAGGTGCCATCTTCAGTGCAATATCTGTGAAATTTAGACAATAAACTTATTCTTTTTTTATTATACAATTTAAAAATTTTTTCATATGTTCTTTACTCACAAGAATTTTTTGAAAAAGATTTTTCAATATTAAAAAAAATTTGAGCAAGCTCAGGGACCCACATCTTGTGGGTACGTGGATGGCGACCACGAGCTGCTCTAGCTGGAATTGCAGTACTTCTGTTCTTTTCATGTCAGTCTCAACAGGCGTCAGACCGTGCGACGGGCCGGCCTGTTCTTTTCCTCCTTCCTGGTCGCAAAACCCCATGAACCGCCGATCCCTCACCGCGGGATTTAAACCAAGGAAAGAAGAAGATGAAAAAATCTGGTGTGACTGGCGCACAGACACAACTTTCTCTTACCCTTCGGTAAGAGAAAGTTGCCACTGTGCTGGTCACACCAGATTTTTTGTGTCGAGATATATTTAGTTTCCGATAGCACCTTAGTTTCAAACTTGCATTTTAAATGTTGACTGCTTCAAATAAACTATGGTTATTTTTCAAAATTTTAATCTCATATTTGGACATTTTATACACAATATAGATTCGTAAATAAATACAAAATTTCATAAGAATTGGAAAAAAAAATTTTAAATGCGTAAAAAGTTCCAAAGGGGACCCCCTTTTGAATCGAAATTAACATACAAATCCCTATAGGAAATTAACATTGGCCAAATGCGAAGATAAGGTAGAAAAATTTAAAACGCGTAGAAAGAGAGAAGATAGTTTTGTGGAGAGAGAGAGATATGTTTTCTCCGAAAAAAAAATGGGCGTTTAAATAATAATTGATTTTTAATCTAATAAAAAGAAAAAGATTTAAATTCGGTTACCATGGCAACCATTTATTTCTCCTATCTTTCCTATGAAGCACAAGAGTAAAGTGTGCTTCAAACAATTTTGAGGGCAAAACGAGAATATACATTTGAAAGAGCATCTAAAAAATAATTGATTTTTGAATTTTAATCAAAATCGTTAGAGCGAATTTTGAGAAAATCGAAAAAAACTGAAAAAGTACATCAGTAAAGTACTAGTACTTTTTGGCCGATTTTGATTAAAAGCTTATTTTGTCGGTCCCGGGGGTGTTTAACTTAAATATAAAATTTCAGCCTCATAGCTCAATTCCTTCATGCTTAAAATTGAACACACACACACAGACAGACAGACAGACAGACCATGTCGCGAAAACCACTTTTTGGATTCAGGGGACCTCAAAACGTGAAGATCCATCAAAATCTCGACATCGAATTTTTGACATGAAACCAATACTTTCTCTCTCTATATATTTCTATATAGGGTACGAGAAAGTAAAAATTTGAGCGCATGGGCTGCGTATCATGAGAATATGTGAGCGAAAGGACATGCGCAGAAGAGAGAATTGGTGGAAGGAGATAGCAGTGGAAACGTTTTTAATATTTTAATTAACCTTGTTAATTAGATCATATTCTGGCTTAGAACATCAAGACACGAAGTCCATGCCCTCAAATTTTCTCAAATTTTTTTATAATACGACGATCTCTCTCAAAAAATATATGAAAAAATTATTAAATTAAATATAAAAAAGAATAATTTTATTGTCTAAAATTCACAGATATGCACTGAAGATGGCACCTGTATAGGGGCCGAAATATTTGCAATAAATTGAAGTGGTGAGAGAGAAAAAAAAAGCTGTTTTTTTTACCTCCTTATCGTCCTATTCAATGATTCCCAGCTGTAATACATTTACTGGATTTTTTAAAGAAGTTTTCTATACAATTAAATGCCCTCGGGGCTTGGTGTAGGGGTTAGAGTGCTAACCTCGTATACCAAAAGTCGCGGATTCGGATTCCAGGCAGTCCGATGATTTTATTTAAGGCATTTGGATACCAAATGGCTTAAATAAGAATGCCTGGATCTCATATATGTATATTTATCAATAACGGATATCGTTTAAAGTCTTAAATGGCCTAAGCTGCCGAAAAGACTGTGTGAATGTGTGAGTGAATGTGAGTGTGAATGAGAAAAAAGTGTATCCCTCAATTAATTGTTGATTCAAAAAGAGACATTATCTATTAACTAGCCGCGTTGCCGGACTTTGGCTTTATTTTTCACCCCGTAGTAAACAAATTTGGGCGCGAATAAAAATGAAGTGGCATCTAAAAAAATAACTGATTTTTGAACTTTTATCAAAATCGTTGGAGCAAATTTTGAGAAAATCGAAAAAAAGTACATCAGTAAGATACTAGTATTGTACTTTTGGGCGATTTTGTTCAAAAGCTTATTTTCAGGGTCCGGGGGGGTACCTAACTTAATTATAAAATTTCAATCCTCATAGCTCAATTCCTTAATGCTAAAAATTGTTACACACAGACACACAGACAGAGCAACCCACTGTTTTGTACTCAGGGGACCTCAAAACGTGTATATCCATCAAAATCTCGACATCGAATTTTTGACATGAATCCAATACTTTCTCTCTCTCTCTCTCTCTCTCTCTCTCTCTCTCTCTCTATATATATATATATATATATATATATATATATATTTCATATATAGAGGTAAGAGAAAGTAAAAATATGACTTTAAAATCGAAAATCTTTTTTAAAAATTTCTCTTTTAATCAATCGGCCTCTGCGGGCGGCTTAAATTAGAACAACGTATTAGAGATTTGTTCCCTCTCTTGTCTATTAATAAATTGCATCACGTTCTATTACCATTTAAACTTAATAATACAAGGTGTAAAATGATCAGGAACCAATTAAAATCACCACGTATACGGTATAATAATTCAACTAAATTTGCCCCTGGGATCTCTTTCTAACTTCAATCACTTCTAATTACCTCCTCTAAGTTATGATGTAAAATGTAAACCGACCGACTCGTGTTGGTCAGGAAGTTGATGTTGCCTTAGCAAACGGGGCAAGGATAATTAGAGAGCATGTTTTTGGGTAACCAGCGAAAACCATCGACCATTTAAATAAAAATGAAACCATTAATGCTAGAGATGCTAACTAAATATTGTTAACTCTCTCTCTTTTTAAATCTATTCACCACCGCATAACGATTTTAATATCATCTTAATAAATATAAATATTAAATGTGGCTTCGCCACCCTGAAGCCCCTCCAGCTGCCCCGGGCCCGCATGCGGCGGAACTAAAAGAGCTAGGAAGTTGAAATTTTATATTTAAGTTAGGCCTTAATCTTAGTCATGGGACGTGACACTAAGCATTTGAACAAAATCGATCAAAGAGTACTTTACTGATGTACTTTTTCAGTTTTTTTCGATTTTCTCAAAATTCATTCCAACGATTTTGTATAAAATTCATAAATCAATTATTTTTTATTTTTTAGGTGTTGTTTAAAATGTATATTCTCATTTTGCTATTGAAATCTTCTGAAGACCACTTTACTCTTGTACTTCATAGGAAAGATAGGAGAAATGGCTGCCATGGTAACAAAATATAAACATTTTTCTGTTAATAAATTTTATATCTTGAATTCTAATTAGGGTCCGACCAAAACAAGATTTTCAGCCGAAACCGAAATTCGGCATTAATCTTAGTTTTGGCCGAGGCCGAAACTTGTATTTCCTATCAGGGGCTTATATAGAAATTTTTCGGGGGGGGGGGGGGGCTTAACTCAATAATTTTTCTGCGGAAAATCTTTTTTAAAGAAACTAAATTTTTTCCCGCCTCGTCCTGCAAAAAATTTTGTTTTTGCAGAACCAAAGTTTTCCAGCATGCAGAAAAAGTTTTTTCCCGGCCGTGAAAATCATTTTACCTTTTTTACTTTTTTTTTTTCTTTGCATGCGAGTCTCATTCCATCTTTCGGGGTTTCGGCCGGCCGAAAGTTTCGGCTATTTTTTGACACCGAAACCACGGCTACAGCCGAAACCAGGATTTTTGGCCGCAACTGGCAGAAACCGAATATTCGGTCGGTCCCTAATTCTAATATATCGGGTACTCTAATATAGCGGAAACTAAATATATCTGAACACAACTTTCGATTACCGAAGGTAAGAGTGCTGTGCGACCAGTCACACCAGGTTATTTTATTTTCCTCTAATTAATTTTCCTTCAAAAAAAGTTATCTTCATTTCTCCGCCCGCCCTACCAACGGGCTCAGACCCGCATGCGATGGACACTCGCTTTTCCTTAATAATTGCCGCAATTTTTCAGAAAACTCCTTTCAGACAATTAGTATAAATATCTGTCTTATTAACAAATAACATGGCACCTTTAAGGGCTTTGCCAAATAATTATTTTAAAAAAAAACTCCAAGGATTAAAAAATCTTTTTGATAGAAATATAATTATTATTATTTTAGGTGAGAGCAACTTCTTTTTAAGGAAAAAATTGTATACAGTAGAACGGGACTCTTACTTGCTAAACTCCCTCATAAGATCTGGTGTGTACCCTTCTCCGCTGTAATATGAGAACACAATTTATTTAAATGAATTATGCACAGTCCAGGAAAAATTGGAATAAATATATGGGACGGGAAGCGAACCCGGGGCCCCAGAAGCTAATGTCTTTTCTCTGAGCAAGGGGTCACGGGCCATTTGAAATATTTCAAATACATATTTTCAAATTCCCACCTGAGGCCGCCTGTCATGAACACCCTGACAGAATTCCGGCCTTGGGGAAAATATTATTGAATTTCAATCGGGATTTTTTGGCCTCAAGGCCGCTACCACACACGTTGAGAACTAATTTCCATTAAACTTTCCTCTACTAGACAATATACAATAATTCGTTTTCAGCCCCGGGGGGGGGGGGGGGGCCCCCCAACGGGGGGGGGGGGGCGGGGTTTTTTTTTTAAAAAAAAAAAATTTTAAAAGTATTAAGGGGGGGGAAAGGAAGGGGGGAAGGGGGGGGGGGGGGGAAAAAGGGGGAAGTTAAAAAAAAAAAAAAAAAAAATTCGTTTTCAAATGAACATATTTAGTACAATTCTTAATTAAGATGTCGCCGCCGTTGCTGCAAAGCGCTAATTCAATAAAATGATTTTAATTAAATTCGAACTGTTGTTGATATCCGTTGCCCCCCTCCCCCCCCTCCCCCCTCTCCCCCTAATACAAGAACACACCAAGTAAATAATCTCCCTCGCTTGTTGTTGCTTGCTTGCTCTGTTTGTTTTGTTTAAATAATGAATGAATACAATAGTTTAAAAGGACCCTTCAAAATGGGTCATTAAATTCTCTACCTATCCAAATTGAAAACACACTTGTTATCTTTTCTGCCTTGTTATTTTTTTTTACGTTGTAAATATTATATCTCGGTAAAGAGTTTCAAAGGGCACTGGCTTAGAAGATATTAATAAAGGAGAGCGGGCCAATTCGATTTAATTCCCTAATATAGTTAGCATGTAAAACGGAGAAAGTTAACAATCTTTCATGGGCAAAAGACAAAGTCAAAGGACCTATTTATAAGATCCTATTGTGCCTCTAGATTGAGTAATTCGAAACATAGAGGAAATAAAAAAAAACTATTTTCATTTCATCCTTGACTATCTTTATATATTATTATTTGAAATTCCTATCGGAATCCCATCTAATCACAAAGCTTGTGAAAATTAACTATACTTTAGCCCTCGGGCTTGGGGTAGTGGGTAGCGTGCTAACCTTCTATACCGAGGGTCGCGGGCTCAGATCCCAGGCAGTCCGATGATTTTATTTAAGCAATTTGGATACCAAATGGCTTAAATATAAATGCCTGAACTCACCAACAGATATTATAAATAATAACGGTTATCGTCAAAGTCTTAAATAGCCCGAGTTGCCGAAAAGACTGTGTGAATGGGAAAAAATGTGTAAAAAAAAATTTTTTTGATTTTAAATGTACCATACTGTCGAAAACTAAATAGATAGCATATATGTCGACACGAAAAATCTAGTGTGACAAGCACAGAACACAAATTTTGATTACCGAAGGTAAGAGAAAGTAGTGTGATGTGCGACCAGGCACACCAGATTTTATTTATTTTAGACTGAATTGTACCTGAGGAAGGCCACAGAATGAGTGACCGAAACGTTGTAATTTTTACAAATAAACCACACTTATAGCGAAAATCAAATTCTTAATAGTTTTATATTGTTTTACATTCCAACTACGTATATAGATAATGCTAAAGATTTAAAACAAAATGAATCGAATACTTTCTCTCTATATATTTAATATATATGGTAAGAGAAAGTAAAAGTTCATCTTTAAATTTCAGACTGAATTCGGTCTTTTTGGTGCACGACGCAGCTAGTACGATTAAAGTATCTATTTGTTTTTTTTGTATTTTTATCTTGTTTTATACTCGAACTAGATAAAGATCCTAAAGATGTAAATCAAAAAAATTGCTTTTTTTTATTTTTGCCACGAAATCAGGATTCTGCCCCACTGTGCAGCGTGTGGAACGTCCCCCAGTAACAACCATGGTGTAGGAAGTTTTTGCACCTGTTGATTTTTACTCTATATCAGTGGCGTAGCGAGGTGGAGCATCAAGCCCCGGCGCTACTCACAAGGGGCAAGCGCGGATCCAGAGGTGTTTCTCGGGGGGGGGTAATCTGGTGGGAATGGTCGCACAGCACACATTTTTGTTCTTAATTTCGGTAATTTAAAGGCGCATTCTGTATTTGTTTGCCAGAATATAAATACAAATCAAATTTTTAAGTATTAATTTTTAAAATTTTACATTCAAAATACATAAAAAAAAAAAGTATTTTTTTCAAATCTCAGGGGGGGGGGGGTAATTACTCCCTTTACCCTCTCCCCTTGTATCCGCCCTTGCAAAGGGGCGCCAAATGGTCCGCAAAACAAAAAATAATATAATATAATATGGTTTTCGAATGGGGGGGGGGGATGAAATTCATTCAAATGATTGTGAAAATGACGTCAAATTCAAGCTAAAGGGAATCGCCTCCTTTTAATGGCAATTTCAAGAAAAGCAATAAAACGGCCATTTAAAAGCAATAAAATCTCTTTCAGAGAAATTGGGGTACATAAACATTATGTTTTGATATTTTAACTGGAATCGATCTTCTTGAAATTTAAGATTTTTTCACAATAAATTAAATTGATTTCAAGTGAAATATCAAAACATGTGGATTAATGGGAATTACTCAAAAACGAAAAGACTCTCGATACTCAAATTTTATACTTAAGCCAAGTACCTAGGTCGCAAGTATTTCAAGAAGTTTCAATCACATCAGACAAAGGGTACTAGTACTTTATTAAGGTATTTTTTTCAGTTTTTTCGATTTCTCAAAATTCGCTCTAACGATTTTGAGTAAAATTCAAAAATTCTTTATTTTATAGATAGACTTTTTTTTTTTTTTTTTTTTTAAACATTCACATTTTTTTCTCATTCACACTCACACTCACACACACATTCACACAGTCTTTTCGGCAACTTATTTAAGCCATTTGGTATCCAAATGGCTTAAATAAAATCATCGGACTGCCTGGGGTCCGAACTCGCGACGTTTGGTATATGAGGTTAGCACGCTAACCTCGACGCCAAGCCCCGAGGGCTAGATAGTCTTTAAAAAGTATATCAATAAAAAAGGTATTGTGACCCGGGCGCGAGTTAAGCTCGCTACGCCACTGCTATATAATATGGTGGCCATGCCAGCCAGCTTATTTTAAACTCTATAAAAATATTAGAAAAAAAAATAAATAAATAAAAAATTATTCTTTTTTTATCATAAAATATTAAAAAAAAAAAAATATTTCATTCAATCCAATGATTTTTACTTTTTTTTTCCTTTGACATTTAAAACGTAATAATTTTCTTTTAATTATTACGTACAAGTAATAAACATGCATTTTCATTTATGATATTGGAATTAGTTAGCAGAGTGATTATTCGTACATTTTTAGATAATATCGATACATGCACACACTACACACATATAAAATTATTAAATATTCAAAGCTCAAAGGGTATTTATTTTAGCTCTAGTAATAAGCTTACTAAATAGTCACCGGTCTCTCTAATCATTATAAATATCAATTCTGATAATTTATATGATTAAAATTTGAGCCTCACCCGGTATTAAGTCCTCATTGATTTGCTCTGCATGTTTAATTCAATCACGAGCCAGCGCTAATGATTTAAATATATATATTTTATCAATTTATCAGCTACGAACGAACGGCGGCTTCGATTAGCCATTCATTTATTCATTCAAATCGGTAACTCTCTGTAATTATCAACTAAAAAATAATAAAATAAATAAAAATCATATTTGCGGATATTATATTATATTAAATGGTAACCAAACAAAAAAAAATCAACTTTTATTAAAGAAGCCTTCGAAGGGCTTCACGTCTAGGGGGGAGGGGGGTTCGCACCCCTGGATCCCCTTCGCCTTTATTTTTTAACACTTTTTTCTCATTCACACAGTCTTTTCGACAATTTAGGCCATTTAAGACTTTACGATAACCGTTAATTGTTAATATATCTATTGGGGGTCCAGGCCATAGGCTTAGCCCCGGGAGGAGGGGAATTGGGGTTTCAAACCCCCCCCCCATTGGACCCAAGACATGACTAGATATTTAAGCTCTAAACAGAGGAGTTATTCAAGCCGCTAAACTTTTTCGTGAATGCATCCCTAACCTGCCACTATAGACACATGATTTGTAAGAATTGATTTTTGTCTTGATTAATAAAAAAATTAAAACCTATTAAAATTGATTAAATCGTTCAAATGAAAAATAATAAAAATTATTATATAAATAAATTTATTATTATTTTTTTTTAAATAATTCTACACCATTACAAAATGCAAAATTCGTTAAAATAAGAGGGTTGTATTTTTAATTGCCTGAAACCAGTTGAATGAAAAATTGCGGCACTTAATTAAGAAAGGGGGGGGAGGACAGGTCTATGGGAAGAATGCTTAAAAGTTTATATGCCACTTGGCAATACTAGGCTAGCTCAAAATTTTTCCTGTAGAGTTCGAAGTAAAATGTACGAGCGAGTTAAGTAGTCAGTATCAAAGAGTATAAGATAGAGGGGAAACTAAAATATACGATGCTGCTGCAACCTGGTGACTCGTCCTAAAAATATTTTGAACAAACAATTTTAAAATATTTCGTGGAATTAAAGAAAATGACGAAATTTTTATATTATTTTATTAATCTAATTTTAAAAATATATTTCATCAGTTACATTCGTCCCAAAGAATATAAGTACTCTTTAATTCGTCCGTTATTGTTATATAGTTTTGGCGTATAATTCGTATATTACATTTTAACATGGACCCCAATGGGTAGTTTCCCTCTATCTTATACTCTTTGGTCAGTATCAAAACATGTGGATTGCAACAAGCTCGAGTTCAAATCTCTCTGGGAACAAGTTTTTTTTTTTCCCCCCCTGCTTACTTTTAGTTCCATGACAAGGGTATAGATGGCCCTAAACTTATAAACAATTTTTAACCTGGGGCTGTCCAATCTTGAATGTATGATCTGTGGGAGCGGGCCCGAGGGGTGTCCAGGGGGCGAAGCGGAGTGGCTAGCCATATATTTCAGCAGACGCCCTTTACTGCCTTAGGGAGAAATCAACCTGAACTTCCCCCATCAAAAATTTCTGGCTACGCCTATGGTTCAGGTGTTTCTATTTAAGTCATCTGGTATCCAAATGGCTTAACTAAATCATCGGACTGCCTGGGGTCCGAACCCGCGACGTTCGGTATAATATGTAGGCACGCTACCAACTACACCAAGCCCGACGGATCGCCTTTTCATAATCTTATGAAAAGAAAATTATTATTATTATTTTTTTTTTTACTTTCTCTTACCTATGTATATATGTAATATATATATAGAGAGAAAGTATTGGATTCATGTCAAAAATTCGATGTCGAGATTTTGATGGATCTTCACGTTTTGAGGTCCCCTGAATCCAAAAAAGTGGTTTTCGCGACATGGTCTGTCTGTGTGTGTGTGTGTGTCTGTGTGTCTGTGTGTCTGTGTTCAATTTTAAGCATGAAGGAATTGAGCTATGAGGCTGAAATTTTATATTTAAGTTAAACACCCCCGGGACCGGAAAAATAAGCTTTTAATCAAAATCGGCCAAAGAGTACTAGTACTTTACTGATGTACTTTTTCAGTTTTTTTCGATTTTCTCAAAATTTGCTCCAACGATTTTTTTTTAAATTCAAAAATCAATTATTTTTTAGATGCTCTTTAAAATGTATATTCTCATTTTGCGATTGAAATCTTCTGAAGACCACTTTACTCTTTGTATTTCATAGGGAAGATAGGAGAAATGGTTGCCATGGTAACAAAATATAAATATTTTCCCACACTTATAAATTTTACATCTGAATTCAAATGTTCCGTACTGTCGGGAACTAAATATATGTCGACACAAAAAATCTGGGGTGACAAGCACAGAACACAACTTTCGATTACCGAAGGTAAGAGAAAGTTGTGTGCTGTGCGCCAGTCACACCAGATTTTTTATAAAAAAAACGCTCACACTTTTTTCCCCATTCACACAGTCTTTTCGGCAACTCAGGCCACATAAGACTTTACACGATAAACCGCTTTTGTATTTATTCCCATTTAACAATTAATGATAACATTTTATATTTATCATTAACCACCCTGTATCTAGGTTATGTTGTGTTTACATCCAAACAAACGTCACAAAACACAAGTGTTTATTCTGTTTATTTACATTGAAGATATCAAAGGATCTAAATATTCTAGAATATACAGTAAACATGCTTTCCCTTATTCGAAATAATAATTTTGTATAAATGTTAAATTAAATTTTATAGTATAATAGCGTTGATATAAAAATAAATTTATATTTATTACTGATTTAATGAGATAAAATAATAATCACTTATTTAAATAATATACGGGTATTAATCGTTATAAAGAATTTTATCTAAATCAAGAATTATGGAATGAAAATAAAAACATTAATGTATGTACACTGTAAAAAAAATATGGGGATTGACTTCCCCGAGACTTTCTCGTATATTCTTTTGGAATTACATCTGGGTGTGTGTGTGTGTGAACACGATTGCTTAAAAACCAAAGCAGCTAGATCGATGAAATTTGGTATATGCTCCTTACACTAAAATTGTAGATTTTCTATCAACTTTTGGAGTAAATACGTCACTTGGAAGTTGTACTTCACTTAAAATCATTTGTTCAAAATTACCCTTTTTTGAATGTCACCTGTATGTTTTGTTTTGATTTTTTATCAAAATTAACGTCTATTTTCTATTTCTTCTGTGATTTTTTCAAAAACTGATTCAGTTTTCGTAATAATGTCAAAGGATAAAAGCTTTTGATAAAAAAAAGTATCTTATCAAAATCATACAGGTGTCATTAAAAAAATGGTAAATTTAAACAAAATTTTGTGAAAAAACTTTTTAAGTAAAGTACTACTTCCAAGTGACGTATTTACTCCAAAAGTTGATAGAAATCTACAATTTTAGTGTAAGGAGCATATACCAAATTTCATCGATCTAGCTGCTTTGGTTTTTAAGCAATCGTGTTTACACACACACACACACACACAGACATAATGCCAAAAATGGTTTTTTGGGACTCAGGAAGGTCTAAAACGTGGAGAAACATCAAAATCTCGAAGTCGAATTTTTTTACGATTACATAACTTTCTCTATACGAGAAAGTAAATATGAATTTAATCGTTTTTCATATATTCACGTGCTTGAATATACCCAGTTTGTAGAATTAAAAATTTATAAACTAGTTTACTAACAAGGGGAGTGAACCGATTTGAACGAAAAAATTTTTATGTGTGGTACTTAATGAAAAACAAATTCTGTTAAAGCGAGAGAATGCGCTTCTCAACCGCTCGTCTAAAAAAAAATTTTAAAGATTTTGCTAGCGTGCCTTATGCCGTTGCTAACATTAACAATTCGAAAAGCCTCTGGGGCTAATTTGGTAGCGTTCATTCTTTTGTAAACACGAAATCTCGAGTTCGAATCTCGCCGTGTGCAACTATTTTTACTTTTTTTGTGTAATTTATTTTTTTAGGATTTCTAAGAGTATTTTTTATTATTAATAATAAATAAATAAAATGTTTTTTTTTTTTAAATTATTGGCTTTTCTCGCTTTAACAGAATTTGTTTTTCATTAAGTACTACACATCCTGAAAAAAATTCCGTTTAAATCGGTGATATGAAGGCTATGCACTCCCCTTGTAAGTAAAAAAAATATGAATCAAATTTAATTAGCTTAAAAGTCTGATATTCTTAACAAAGTAAGTAGTCGAGATGGTATAAGCGTCGCACAAAGAAGGGATGAAACCAAGAGCTCGAGGTCAAGCCTCTCCACTCGCACCAGGAATGGGCTAAGTGAAGGACACAGTTTCTATAAATTTAACAAATGAATTTTCGCTAAAATAAGATAAAATTAAAAATTTAGCGTTGGCAAGTTCTTGCATAAGAACAATACGTTTTTGATTGGTGGCGTTAAATCGTATCAATTTGAAAGGTATTTTCAATTTAATTTATGTGATAGAGGTTTGAAATGTTAGCATGTCAATAAGTAAAGTTGAGTGTTGTTTGTTCAAAATGTTTGACTTGTGATCTTATGAATATCTTATTAATAGTTCAAGGGGGTAGAGGGATGGAAACTAATATCATTAATGATTTATGTGGGTTAACGTTTATTAACACGCATATACCGCATACTAGCATGGAATTTGTTAACACTTAAACAAGATGAAATTTAAATACAAGAAGTGCTTAGTAAATAAGGCCAACTCGAGGGGAGGTAATAAAATTAAAAAGTTTTCCAATAATTATTTCTAATGGAAAATAAGAGGTACAGAGTTGAAAAACTTTCCTTTATTATCTCTAAATTTCTTAGGAAAAAATTCAACCAGCGTCCACAAGACCGGAGTGGGAGGGCTACCCATCGGATCATCATCCCCCAACCAGGAAAGAATCTTCTTGAAGCTCATTATACGTAATAAAAGTCTGGTGTGACTATAGTACAGCACACAACTATCTCTTACCTTTGGTAATCGAAAGCTGTATTCTGTTCTTGCCACATCAGATTTTTTGTGTCGACATATACTATTTAGTTTCCAC
>JAKCPI010004096.1:0-14948 GCA_023213315.1 Euborellia annulipes
AAAAAAATCGTTGGAGCGAATTTTGAGAAAATCGAAAAAAAACTGAAAAAGTGCATTAGTAAAGTACTAGTACTTTTTGGCCAATTTTGTTTAAAAGCTATGTGTCACGTCCCATGGGGGTGCCTAACTTAAATATAAAATTTCAACCTCCTAGCTCTTTTCGTTCTTGAGATATTTTGTTCACAGACAGACAGACAGACAGACAGACACGCACACAGACACACAGATAAACAGACCATGTCGCGAAAACCACTTTTTTGGATTCAGGGAACCTCAAAACGTGAAGATCCATCAAAATCTCGACATCGAATTTTTGACATGAATCCAATACTTTCTCTCTCTATATATTAACATATATATAGAGGTAAGAGAAAGTAAAATAATCGAAACTTGCCCTCATTAATTTAAAAATAACAATTCTCTCTCTTCTGTCGTTAGTGTCAAACCTGTCACGTTGTGGTTACTCTGAGGGACTGATACTGAGGTGGGCTCCCTTTTCCTTCCTCAGGAGGAGGCATCTCAAATAGAGTTAGATAATTTTTTGCCATGACGTGGATTTGAACTCGAGTTGTTTTCAATTCAGGAATATAAGCTTAACTGCTTTAACCCCTCGGCTAATCGCCACCTCATAAATAACAATTATGGAGTCAATAATTATTTCGAATAGTGTTTTATTCTTTCATTGTGGAAACAAGAAATACTTTCCTAAGTTCAATATTAACGACATGGTTGGTATTTAAGGTATTAGTTTCGAATATTATATGAAAATTCTGGCGAAATGTCATTTCGAAAAATATTTTTTTATTATAATAGTATTTTTTGATTATTATTATTTGAAATTCCTATCGGGATCCCCGATTATTTACCCTTAGGTGCTTAAGTGCGAAGACACACACCTGTTTACATTAAATAAATATTTTTATTTAATGAAAAATCCCTCACGCCCAGGGTTTGAACATGGATCCTCTTTGTAGAAGCTGACATCCTAACCGGCTACACCTGCGAGCCCCCTATAATAATATTATATTAATAAATGGCAAGCTACTGTAGCATATGATTGACGTTTTTATTATTGAATTTCCATAGAGAAGATAAAATTGCTAAGCTTTTTGTAATGGCATAAAAGAGAGTGTTGGTTAACTTTCCGGAAAGCAAAATAAAATTCAATTTCGATATGAACGAATTGTTGACAATCGTCTTATTTTTCACTATAATGCATTGTCAATTGGGAAGTATTTATAAAAAAGGCGGATTGGATTAGGCACGCGCCTGGGGCGGTAAAGGGAAGGCAAAAAAAAACTGCGGATTTAACTATAAGTATAGGTATAATTTTTTTTTTTTTTTTAATAGTTAAAATACTAAAGCAACACAGTCTTTTTTTATGTGTTTCTCAGTGTTGGGATGGTTAAAGAGGGGTGAGGCTGCAAGAGTCCACAACCTAGGAGCGGCAAATGCCTAAATCGCCCCTGTTGTCAATCAAACAATATAAAAAAATCTGGTGTGACTGGCGCACAGCACACAACTTTCTCTTACCTTCGGTAATCGAAAGTTGTGTTCTGTGCTTGTCACACCAGATTTTTCGTGTCGAAATATATTTAGTTCCCGACAGTACGGAACATATGAATTCAGATGTAAAATTTATAAGTATGGGAAAATATTTATATTTTGTTACCATGGCAACCATTTCTCCTATCTTCCATATGAAATACAAGAGTAAAGTGGTCTTCAGAAGATTTCAATTGCAAAATGAGAATATACATTTTAAAGAGAATCTAAAAATTAATTGATTTTTGAATTTAAAAAAAAATCGTTGGAGCAAATTTTGAGAAAATCGAAAAAAAACTGAAAAAGTACATCAGTAAAGTACTAGTACTCTTTGGCCGATTTTAATTAAAAGCTTATTTTTTTCGGTCCCGGGTGGTCTTTAACTTAAATATCAAATTTCAGCCTCATAGCTCAATTCCTTCATGCTTAAAATTGAACACAGACACACAGACACACGGACACACAGACACACAGACACACACACACACAGACAGACCATGTCGCGAAAACCACTTTTTTGGATTCAGGGGACCTCAAAACGTGAAGATCCATCAAAATCTCGACATCGAATTTTTGACATGAATCCAATACTTTCTCTCTATATATATATTACATATATACATAGGTAAGAGAAAGTAAAAATTATAGCCTACCATTTGAAAAAAAAATAAAAGACCTACTAATTAAATTTCACTTTTGTTTTTTTAACACACTTTTTTTACATTCACACAGTCTTTTCGGTAGACATTCTAACAGCAAATAGGAAAAACATTTTTCTTAAAAGTTTTCTCCATTTCTTCCGTGTAAACATATGGAAAATAATCATTAATCTGTATTTCATTATTATTAGATCCATGCTTTTAAACGCTTGATGCAATGCATGTGAACTACGTCAGGTGAAACCTGACATTTATTTATTAATATGTTAATAATTGCATACATGTAAATTCCTATTACGTTTACGAATAATTTAGTTTTTTTTATCATTTGATTGTTCCATTATCATAAATAAAGGATCGTGGTTTATTTTAGTAATTAATAGTCTAATATAAAAAATAATATTATTATACAAAGTTTCCGCCAGCAGATGCATGCATTTTAATAAATAAACGCAGAAATAGTAGTTGAAGTGTAAATAATATAATTTTTTGTTAATTACGAAAATAAACCACAAAATGTATAAAAAAAATCCTCAAAGTTCCTTCTTATTTGCCTTCTGGATAAAGAAAGCGAGTATTAGAAGACACTCCGAGGAGGGAATAAAGTGAGAGGAGTGTCATGGAGGAGGAAATGAGAAACCTCGAGTCTATGGAAAAAACTAAAGGTCCAGTGTAAGTGTGAAAGCGTTCTTTTGCGTGACGACCCACCATCCCTTAGTTCTTTTCTCTTTTTCTAAGAGGGAAATGAATAATAAGTTACTTTAAGAGTGATTTTCATTTTTATTCAATTCTAATAAAATACTTGAGAGTCACAGGGGGGATGTATGGCTGTAGAGCAGATGTTGAAAGAGGTAAGAAAAGAAGGAAATGCAGCCAGTGTATTTTCTTTATTGATTATCAGCCCACGGCTAACGTTTCGGTCCCATGTTCCAAACCATGGGACCGAAACGTTAGCCGTGGGCTGATAATCAATAAAGAAAATACACTGGCTGCATTTCCTTCTTTTCTTACCTCTTTCAACAATATTTGAAAGACTAATCGAAGGAAAATTTATCCATGATCGGACAAAGGGATTGGTTTATAGATAACACAGAGTTAAAATTTATATTTTTTATAAAAAAAAAAAAAAAAAAAAAAACTTTCTCTCTCAATAATTCCTGTCTATTACTATAATTTTATATTTTACTTTCTCTTAGCCTATATATGAAATATATAGAGAGAGAAAGTATTGCGATCATGTCAAAAATTCGATGTCGAGATTTTGATGGATATACATGTTTTGAGGTCCCCTGAGTCCAAAAAAAGTGGGTCCCGCAAATTGGTCTGTGTGTGTGTGTGTGCGTGTGTCTGTATGTGTGGACAGATTTTTAGCATGGAGGAATTGAGCTACCGGATTGAAATTTTATATTTAACTTAGGTACCTTCCCACACGGTCAAAATAAGCTTTTGAACAAAATCGGCCAAAAAGTACTAGTACTTTATTTACTGATGTACTTTTTCAGTTTTTTTCGATTTTCTCAAAATTCCCTCCAAGGATTTTTTTTTAAATTCATAAATCAACTATTTTTTAGATGCTCTTTAAAATGTATATTCTCATTTTGCCGTTGAAATCTTCTGAAGACCACTTTACTCTTGTTCTTCATAGGAAAGATAGATGGTAACGGAATTTAAATCTTTTTCTTTTTATTAGATTAAAATTCAATTATTATTTAAATTCCCATTTATTTTTATTTTATTTGTGTCTTTAATTGCTTAGGAGAAAACATATATCTCTCTCTCTCTCTCACTTGCAAACATTATCGCCTGTCTCTCCGCCTTCTCTCATAGGCCTAATGTTAATTTCCTATAGGGATTTGTATGTTAATTTCGATTCAAAAGGGGGTCCCCTTTGGAACTTTTTACGCATTTAAAAATTTTTTTTCCAATTCTTATGAAATTTTGTATTTATTTACGATTCTATATTGTGTATAAAATGTCCAAATATGAGATTAAAATTTTGAAAAATAACCATAGTTTATTTCAAGCAATCAACATTTAAAATGCAAGTTTGAAACTAAGGTGCTATGGGAAACTAAATATATCTCGACACAAAAAATCTGGTGTGACCAGCACGGTGCACAACTTTCTCTTACCGAAGGGTAAGAGAAAGTTGTGTGCTGTGCGCCAGTCACACCAGATTTTTTATTTTTAGTATGAAAATAAATTTAAATGCTTTACAAGATATATTTTTGTTTAATTCGTTTTAAGTTCTTTTTCGGCATCGGAGGTCTTTTAGACCCCGACTCTATATATTCCATTTGATTGGTATCCAATTAAATTGAAATAATATTTTTGCCTGCGACGGGATGCGAACCCTTGCCCTTTGGTACCAGAAGCCAATGAAGTCAATGCTATATCTCTGATCCATTAGCCAAGGGAACGAGATCTATTTAATGAATAGTTTATTAAACTCCAATGAACGCCGCGAATTGGACTCAAGTGATATGAAAATTTAACAATTTTTGTATGTCTTTTTGTTAGTATGGTCGAGGGTCCGATGACTTGTTTCAAAAGTGCTGAGGATGGAGATTTCGGGTTCGATTCCCGGGGAGAGGAGACGTTTGGCGCACCAACAAATAAATATAAAACATTATTAAAATTTATTGTGTGGTTTTAAGAAACCACGATGCAAGTGAAACTTTTTTTTTCGGATCGTAGACGTTTAAGGTGCGCGTCCCAAAAAGCCGTTAGAAGACGATTCAGTACCGAGTTACTCTAGGCGGCAAGAGATGGCGTTAGTTTTTCCCATAGGGATACAAGGGATTTATTTCATTTGAATTTTTCCAGCTAATTAATTAAGGGTAAAAAATTAATTATTTTTTAACACAATGATTACTAATTTAATTATCTATAAGATGTAGAGCGAATTTTTTAAAATATATTTTATTTAATGCGATTAATCTAAAAAAAAATTTTATTTTTTCGAAAATCAAAAAAAGGTCTTTTATAAGTTGTGATATTATAAATAGCTTTAATTAAAAAAAAAAAAAAAAAAAATTTTGAGGTCGATACCATCAAAATTGTGGCCGCTGGAAACTCCCAAAATTAACACCTAGAGACGCGCACCTTAACTGAAAATTTTCCGAAAATTATTCAATTTAGGGTATTAAAATCGCGTTTTTAATCTTAACTTATAAAAAACTAGCAATTGTAGGCCCTGGCTGGCGGCGTCTCAAGATATGACTATTTTAAATTTTAATAAAATCGATTGAAAAATACATTTTAGAAGGGAGGGGGAGATCCCTCCCCTGGTAGGGCCAATAGAACTTTCTGAGGTCTTAATTACCATTTTTCAATTATTTACACGCTAGAGAAGCGTCATTTTAAATTTTATTCAAATCGGGCGAGTGATTTGTAATCCCCTGAAAAGGGGGTTCCCTACCCCTAATTTGATATAATGATATTCTAAAACCACCCCTGGATAATTTTTTACCCATTAAAAAAAACACCATGAAAATCGGACCAGTAGTTTCGGAGTATATGCCAAGAAACCTGGTGCGAGTCGTTGGTGACGTCAAGACTTGTGACGTCACGGCTTGACGTCACGACATGTAACGCGACATGCTGACAGAAGAGCGAAAAAATTTGTGCCGATATAAATAAAGTTTCACTTTAATAAAAATAAATTTGTATTAATTTAAATATAGGCCTACAAATAAAACACTCGGTTCTATGTTGGAATTGATTATAAACAACACGGGTGTGTTAGAAATTATTTCTCTTTCCTTCTTCACTTCTGAGAATGACCGGTGTTTTATTTATTAATAAATTAATACAAATGTTTAACAATTTTTGTATGTTTATTTTGTTAGTGGGTCCTGGTCCCATGGGAATCCGGAATCTCCAGTTTATTTTAAATTTACAAAATGTTTCAACGAATGCATACGGTCGATGTTATAAATTATTAATAATTTTCAAGATCTATTCATTTAAATTACATTGAATTTAGACGAGACTTTAAAGAGTCATAATTAATTTAATTCTTTTATTGGAGAATCATGTGAATATGACTTCCTGGAATCGAACCTTAGACCTTTAGCCTATCCGTGGCTACTGGTGGAGTCAGACACCGACCAAATTTCGGGGACCATTAACAAAAATGCTAATCGAATGTAATATCCATTTATTAAATATTTGTTCTAAAAAAAATTTTCTAATATAAATTGGAATTTTTGAAAATAATGTGCTTATTTTTGAATGGCTTATGGATTTAATTCGAGCGATTTTTTTTTTTTATTTATATTTTGCATTTTATGATGCACTCTATATTCCAGCTCTAATTTAAATTTCAAATCCGCATTTGACCATTTTTCCCAGTTTTTCCCCAAGTTATTACATTTGAAATCGATTCGAATCCAATCATACAAACAATGGTTATATAATAATAAAGAGACAAGAGCTCGATGGAAAAAAGCATTCGTCTGATCAATGCAAGCAAAGCAAAGGGGCCGATTGCTTTATGCTTTATAGCCTAAAGGATGTTCATTTGTCACTTACCAGAGAGAGAGAGAGATGGATTATTCATATAAATCGGAGAATATCGAAATCAACAAACGCTAGATTTCTTTTTTATTCTTTATATATTGTCTCTTTTTATTTCTTAATAATTACAAAAAGATATTTTATATAAAAAAAAAAATACGAATTCATTTTTTTTTATAGAAAGCACTCTCTCATTCAGAAGAGGATTATGCAAAAGAAGAAAATACGAAAGTTCGTTAGAGGGAGAACTGGGTGGCCTATCCACACACTGGTACTGTGATGGCCAAAAACTGCCGTCGAGGATTATACCAGTATAAAAGTATTTAGTTTAGATGAGATAAAATATCATCCCTTAATCTTGGAAAAATATATTCAACTCAATGCTGAAACTTCATTCAGATAAAACTAAATAAAATTTGTTTTATAAAAAAGTAAAAATAAATCTGTAGAATTTGAAAAGGTCAGGGGTGAGGGAGGGGGGGATTATCAAACATATCAAATCGTTGTCGCCTTAAAAAAATAGTTTTTTTTTTACCTTAATATTTAAATATGTAGTTAAATTGTAAAAATGACTTTCAGACATTTCAACTTTTTCTTGGGGTGGGGAGCAAAATCTTTTTTCTTAAAATTTAATTTAAATGGCCAAAAGATAATTTATTGAATTAATTTTTTACAGTTTATATACCCGGAGTTATATTTTGAAATATTTTATTAAGGTGCTCGAAAAGCCGTCAAAACACGATTGACTCTAGGCGGCAAGAGATGGCGTTAGTTTATCCCATAGGAATACAAGGGATTTATTCCATTTCATTTTAAAGTTTCCAGCTAATTAATTAAGGGTAGAAAATTAATTATTTTTTAACACAATAATTACTAATTTAATTATATATATAAGATATAGAGCGGATTTTTTATAAATATCTTTTATTTAATGCGATTAATCTAAAAAAAAAAAAATTTATTTTTTCGAAAATCAAAAAAAGAGCTTCTATAAGTTGTAGATAATTTGAATACCTAAAATTTTAAAAAAATTTGAGGTCGATAGCTTCAAAATTGTGGCCGCTGGAATCTCCCAAAATTAGCACTCTGAGACGCGCACCTTAAGAACAATATAAAATTTAAGAAGAATCAGAGACACTTGGGGCTCTAATGGCCCTCTCTTCACCCCCAAATGACTAAATTTCAAAGGCCAAAAGAGGTGAAAGTGATTCTACATTAACTGCCAAATGTTCATTTGGCCTATCAGAACATTTTAAAATTTCAAAATTTATAATAAAATATTTTTAAAGAGATAAAAATCCCCAAAACTATTTTATCATTTATTTAATATCAAAATAAATTAACAATGCCATCGCCCACCTGGCAAAAGAGAAAATAAAATA
The DNA here is from genome assembly GCA_023213315.1 of Euborellia annulipes. Classification (NCBI taxonomy): domain Eukaryota; kingdom Metazoa; phylum Arthropoda; class Insecta; order Dermaptera; family Anisolabididae; genus Euborellia; species Euborellia annulipes. Next base: position 8,108 of record JAKCPI010004096.1, read on the forward strand.
TTGTTTCAACTAATCAAAATAAGTAAGGCCTAATATAAATATGAAAAATTAACAATTCTAACTCAAATTTATTTTGAATTTTAAAAAAATATCCTCCTATTCAATAATAAAAATAATAATATCCCCAACAGCCTAAAGGAAAAATAATAATATATTTTTAAGAAGAGAGATAGCTTGGAGGTAATTAAGGAATTATGTAATAATAATAAGAAATATATGCCAATGTTGAAATAATAAATTCATAATTTTATATAAAAAAATCTGGTGTGACTGGCGCACAGCACACAACTTTCTCTTACCTTCGGTAATCGAAAGTTGTGTACTGTGCTTGTCACACCAGTTTTTTTGTGTCGACGTGTATTTAGTTTCCGACAGTAGGGTACAATTGAATTCAAGATGTAAAATTTATAAGTATGGGAAAATATTTATATTTTGATACCATGGCAACCATTTCTCCTATCTTTTCTATGGAGTACAAGAGTAAAGTGGTCTTCAGAAGATTTCAATCACAAAATGAGAATATACATTTTATAGAGAATCTAAAAAATAATTGATTTTTGAATTTTAAAAAAAAATCGTTGGAGCAAATTTAGAGAAAATCGAAAAAAACTGAAAAAGTGAATCAGTAAAGTACTAGTACTCTTTGGTCGATTTTGTTCAAAAGCTTCGTGTCACGTCCCATGGGGGTGCCTAACTTAAATATAAAATTTCAACTTCCTAGCTCTTTTCGTTCTTGAGATATTTTGTTCACAGACACACACACAGACACACAGACAGACACACACACAGACACACAGACAGACCATGTCGCGAAAACCACTTTTTTGGATTCAGGGGACCTCAAAACGTGAAGATCCATCAAAATCTCGACATCGAATTTTTGACATGAATCCAATACTTTCTCTCTCTATATATTAACATATATATAGAGGTATGAGAAAGTAAAAAAGAGGTTTAATTTCATTTACCTCAGTTCAAGAGGTGAAGTGGTGAGTTTTAGATTCACCCCCAACCACTATCACCTTTAACCACGAAAAATATGAGAAATGTTTGAATATTTAATGAAATTGTTTAAATAATTGCAGAGTTGTTTTAAGAGAACAAAATTTCATTAAATATGATAATTAGATAAAATATTAATTACCTTTTAAGGTTGCCTGTATCAAGGGTGGGAGGGTTAAACTCGCATGCAATTCATTTATTTTCACACACACAGTAAAAATAGAAACGATTTTGTTGTTATATAACAGGAATCACTGTTTTAAAAAGCATCTAAAAAATAATTGATTTAATTATGAATTTTATTCAAAATCGTAAGAGAAATTAAAAAAAAAAATACTGAAAAAGTACATCCATAAAGTACAGTATTACTAATATCCTTTGGCAGATTTTGTTTAAAACCTTATTTTCGGGCCTCAGGGGAAACGTGTATTTTCATCAAAATCCCAACATTGTATTTTTGACATGAATGCAATACTACCTCCTCTATATATACACATATAGGTAAGAAAAAGTAAAAATATTTGCTTAGTTATACTGTTTTTATAAAAATTGATACAAAAATAAATTTAAATCCTCGATACTCTTCTTATAGGTGAATTTAAAAGTTGAATATTTCATCGGAATAAATGCTTTTTAATTACCCGAAAAGGGATGAGTCCCAAAAGATTCGAAATCATCAAAAATTACTTTTTCCATTTCAAAAGAATTCTAAAATATCTCATATTTCAATTTATTTAGTATATTTTTATAATTTTATTCACTAATGGCATTTTTAATTAACCTTCTTCATTATCCTTTATGTATCTTACTCAGGGGAAGAGAAAGCAACAGAAGATATACGCAATAAATTATAAGCTTATATTTGGAGAGAGGAAAAGTGAAGATATATAATAAAGTCCATCACAAAACCAACTATAATAAATTAACAAAAATAAATAAAGAAAATTTAGTTTTAAAATAGAAAAATCTGGTGTGAAAAGCACAGAACACAACTTTCAATTACCGAAGGTGTGAGAAAGTTTTGTGCTTTGCGACTTGTTTTAAATGAAATGAAATTTTTTCTAAATTTAATAATTAAATAAATTTCATTATTTAGTTTTTTTTTTTTTAAATAGTTTTGGTTAAATATACCGATATATTTTAAAGCAAAGTAGGTCAATGACCCGAAATATTTATTCTACGTGAAGGAATGTGTTAATGACTCGTCAGAATTCAGAGGGTGAAATAAAAAGGACTATAAATTAATTAAAAAGCGATTAACGAGGTACTAAATTTCAATCGTGAGTAAATTATTTATTTTGCTGTTTTTTAGAAAATATTAATTATCTGACGGATTCCTCGAGAAACAACAGGACAGGAATAGTGAATAAATAAAATTTTCTTGCGTCTGGGTATAGTTATATTCAATGGAACGTTAATGAACAAAATTCGCAAAAATGTTATGGGGCGCATAAATTAGTTCGCTTTTGTTTCTTGTAATGTAGGCAATCGAAATGGTCAACTTTCTAAATAATTTTATGATTAGCGACTTGTTATATCTCAATAGAGAAGGTGTCATTTATCGAAATAAGAACTGGTTATTTTTGATGCCTATCTTCCAGGCATGGGCGTACCCAGCGAGGGGCAGGGGGCAGCTGCCCCCCTAGAAGCAAAAAAAAAAAATTAAATGCTTATAAAGTGATGAAACGAAACAAAATTGGTGGTTGGCGACGGGGAATGATTCTTTTTGTTAGAACTCGAGTGTTTTTAGGCCTTTAATTCGAAGGCTTTACCCCTCTTTATAAAAAATAGCTATGTCACAATCTGGACGACCATGATCTTGTCCCCCCTGGACGACCATGATCTGACTATGCCCTCCCTAGATTTGATCCTGGGTACGCCCATGCTTCCAGGCAATAAATTTTAACACTTATTAAGGGAGTTTTTTAATTATATAGATCACATTTGTATTATTTATTAAAAATATAAATAGGCCTATTGTTCGACTCCTTATTCCGCATTTTGTCGTTTTTAACTACTATGCACTTACTTGCTCCGACTCAGGCCAACTAACCTCTAAAGGACGTCTAGGTACATTTTATATGCAATGACATCAGTGCCATCTACAGTCATTTTCATGAAGTTAGACACAATTATTAGCGTCATCTACAATCATTCCCAATGAGCATGACTCATTGAGAATGATGTGCTGACGTCATTGCATATAAAATTCACGTAGCCTCCCTTAGATGTTAGTTCAGTTGTGTCGGATTAAGTGCACAGTACTTTAAACTTGCAGAATAAACGTAAAGTTTTTATATTTTTTAATAAATAATTAATACAAATGGTCTATAATTAAAAACTCCCAAATAATAATAATAATAATAATACAAACCTCAAAAGCTTTAAAAACAAATTTTAACACCCCTCAAAAAGCTATTTTTTTATCTATTTATATTTTAAAAAATCATCGGAAAAATCCTTTTTCTTTCTTTTATTTAATGAAATCATTAATCCACGGTTATTTTCATTTGAGACTTCATTATTTTGATGTCGCATTGGTTTTAAAAAATTGTAATTGGAGAATTCATTATGCATGTGATGGCCTTCCTGGCAGAGGATTTATCGTTTTCAATTAATTTTTATTCAAGGATTATAATAAAAGAACAAAAATGATCTCATGTCAAACAAAAGGATGGAATATTTGAAGAGTGATATTCTCTAAATTGAATAATCTAATAAAATAACCATCAAAATATAATTATTATTATTTCGGGATAGGAAAAAAAAAATCAAATTATTTCATTACATGTGTAGGATGATAGAGAGGGAGTGGAGTCCTTTGTCTGATTGATTGGCATCCGATTTGGGGATGTTCAAAAGAGAGGTGGGGGGAGGCGATGATTTGTGGCTTACAGAGAAACTCCAAATCCATTTATTTTAAAAGGAACAAATATCTAATCTGTCATAAGTTGAAACCCCGCCAGGAAACTCAAAGGTTTCTTATCTACTGTCCTTTAGAATACCAACACTCAACGTGGACAATTTTTTTTGTGTAGAGACGTTGGAAAAACATATGCATTTTCTAATAAAAGGAATTCTGATCCGCTTTTATCTTTAATCTGTTTTGGATAAAATTCTCACTTTGTAGAAACGAGAGATTTTTTTTAAGGAAACATCAAAAGGGTAAAAGAATTTGAAGTCGCGGTTGCAGTTCAGGGTGAATTTTTCCTTAGAACGTAACAAATTATTATAATATCCTCAGGCAGAGGGGGGGGGGGATCCCCGAACTCTTCGGATTCCTACTCTAAAGAAGAAAATATCATTTTAATTAGTAACCTTTCCGAGTTAAAATATTTCTAATCAAATGACTGCGAGCATGAAATTTTATATAGATAAAAAAGTTATTGTTTTTGAAATTCAATTATATGATAAATGTTTGTACGGTATTTCCCAAGTGGAAATTAGATATATATAAGCCTAATTGTATTAATGAGAACAATTACAACGTTATCAGTTTCGGAATTGAATTGACTATTGTATGGTTTTTTATATTAAATATTAATTTGGCTTTTGGAAAATTAATTATCACGAAGAGAGGAATTGATTATCTTTTTTTTTTTTTTTAAGTTTGATTTAAATTAAAATAATATAAAAATAAACTAACAATAAGATAAAAAAAAAACTCATTTAGGATTAATCTACGATCGCACTTTTTAATTAATTTATATTAAATTTTTCAAAAAAAAAAAAAAAAAAAAAAAAATTATAATAACCATCAGAAAAAAATTTTAGTTTATAATTTCTATTTTTTAAAACTAACAATTAAGTAGCGAAAAACAGTCACGACATTAAATTTTTTTTTTAAGTCTTTTCGGCATCTGAGGCCATATAGACATTAAACGATGACTAATGCATATTTGCAAAAGAATTCCAATAGTGTAAATGGAAATAAGAATTTTTTTGCAAATTTTTCTCTGGCTGTTTCGACATGACTAATGAATATTTTATTAACGATACATGTGATTCAGGAAAAGTAAAATTTTATTAACTAAAAAATTTCACATTTAATCCTATCATGAATATTGATATCAATTTTATGCTTATACTACAAATATGTAAAACTGAATTTTAATATCTTGATTAATTTTCAAATTAGCCTACTAGGCTGTAAATGTCAAATTGAAATAGGAATCATTTTTTTGTGAATGAAATGGATGCAAAATTTTATATAATGAATGATTGCCAAAATAAGTATTTAAATCCTGCCCTCTCTGATCTTAATAAATAAAAATAGGAAATAGTGTAATAACACGAGATGAGTGTAAAATTTTTTTAGCTCAGAGTCAGCCTGTTCGCATCTAGGCAGGTGTAGAGAAAATTTGCGCTAACAATAAAAATTGTTTTTCTTTAAAATAATGTACTTAACTTCACATCTTAAATCACTTTATTAGAACTGGTTATTTCATAAAAATAATATGTTCCAACAGGAAAAAAAAATATTATTTATTATCAATAGTCCTAAAACAAATATTTTTCTCCTTTATATTAAAGTCCAAAAGTCCTTGGTAATAAAATAAATACAGTCGAGGCTCGTATATAAAATTTGAGACTATGGTTGTGTAAGAAAAAAAATTTTATTCTAAATAATATTAAATAAATAAAAAGATTTGTTCTCGCAATATTTTTTTTCTTTAAAAGTAAAATAAACGACCTTTTTTTTGAATACTGATTCTTTTTTATTTTATCTTTTTCTCTTGTGTTTTTTGCTAATACTTGTTTGGTGTTTGAGAATAACTCGGAGGAGGCAATACAAGGTACAAGCAACCATGTTAGTATGATGAACGAAGGAAATCGCATTCGAACAAAACAAAACAAGCAGCCAGAATGTCGACAGCTCACCCAAAAAGACCTGAGAAGAAGAAGAAGAAGCTCAAAGGGGGTGAGAAGGTGAATGCCAGGGGATGGTTGGGTGGCTGCCACCCCTGGATATATATTATTTCCTTGAAGCCGAAACCGGATAAAAAAAGAGCGCTAGAATACCCGTCACCAGAAAATGTAAACAATTTACCTTCACAAACCGTTCATGGCTTAAAAAAAAAAAGTTTGACTTTTCATATTAAAAAAAAAATCTGGTGTGACTGGCGCACAGCACGCAACTTTGTTGTGTTCTGTGCTTGTCACACCAGATTTTTTGTGTCAACATATATTTAGTTTCCGCCAATATATTAGAATTTAAGATGTCAAATTTATAAACAATGGAAAATTTTTATATTTTGTTACCATGGCAACCATTTCTCCTATCTTTCCTATGAAGCACAAGAGTAAAGTGTGCTTCAAACAATTTTGAGGGCAAAACGAGAATATACATTTTAAAGAGCATCTAAAAAATAATTGATTTTTTTTTTTGAATTTTAATCAAAATCGTTAGAGCGAATTTTGAGAAAATCGAAAAAAGTGGAAAAAGGACAGTAAAGTACTAGTACTTTTTGGCCGATTTTGATTAAAAGCTTATTTTCTCGGTCCCGGGGAGTGTTTAACTTATATATAAAATTTCAGCCTCATAGTTCAATTCCTTCATGCTTAAAATTGAACACACACAGACAGACCATGTTCCAAAAAGCACTTTTTTGGATTCAGGGGACCGCAAAACGTCCATCAAAATCTCGACATCGAATTTTTGACATGAATCCAATACTTTCTCTCTCTCTCTCTCATATATATATATATATATATATATATATATATACAAATATATATACAAAGGTAAGAGAAAGTAAAAAGGCACGGACACAATTTTCTCTGTTAAATGATCCTATATTTACTTTATTTTAACTGAATACTTATTATAGTATACTTA
>JAKCPI010004097.1:0-11554 GCA_023213315.1 Euborellia annulipes
GTCCCGATAAGGAGGGCTACCTCGGAAGTGATCGCAAAGAAGTTTAGATCCGTGGTCCTGAGTAGATATGGGACCCCCAATAGTTCTGATTACGGACAATGGGTCGAATTTTGTGAGCTCATTGATGAAGTCCCTGGCTTTAGCTTGCAACATTAAATTGATCAGGACTCCACTTTATCACTCCCAGGCCAACCCGGTCGAAAGATCTAACCGGAATGTCAGGCAGCTAATTACTTCGTATCTTGGGAAGGAACACAAGTACCGGGATCGCTATCTGGGAGAGTTCCAACTCGCACTGAATTCCGTTAAACAGGATTCCACTCAGTATTCCCCTGCTTTTCTGAACTTCGGTAGAGAACTGAGGCTGGGGTCGTCCGTGAGATCGTCGGCCGAGGGGGGGAGGTCGATGTCAAATTAGATGGGATGCCTGGTCAACGGGATAGGTGGGCACTTAGAGTGTCAAAGTTAAGGGAGCTGTATCACTTGGTGGAGGAGAAGTTGGGAAAAGCGAATCTTAGACAGAGGACACAGTACAATCTAAGGAGGAGGGCAAGCCCCTTTAAACCGGGTGACATTGTTCTAAAAGGACCTGCTATCCCTTCTGCGGCGGATGGTACGGCTTCAAAATTATATCCCAAGTACGAGGGGCCTTGTGAGGTGATCTCGGTTAGCGCGGGGGGAGCTTGTCGGTTGAGATACCCAGGCGGGAAGTCGGCGGGATGTTGGCACCCTTCAAAATTGAAGTTCTATCATACCGAAACCGCCCCCTAATATATGGGGTTTTGAATCGCTGGGGGGAGGTGTAACATTGAAATTTGAATTTTTATTTCAATTTGAAATTCGCTCCTCAAAACCTACCAGGTAGTCTTCCTGACAGGTGGTGACACCTGGCCACCCAATCCACAAATCCTCCTGAGTGAGAGAGAGTGATAGAGAGAGGAGATCATTCTCTTAATAACTCTTGTTATGAACTTGGTGGAGGCCGGGGGCAGATTTCGACTTCCCCGATTACGCCCGTGAGTTGTTTCGGGACCGGCGCTGGTAAGTAATTTAAACTCTTTGTATTGTTGAAAATTAAATTCGATATCATAATTTTGATTTCCGTAGTGTCGAATGATAGAGCATATCGGTCTTACTGAACCAGTATCTGAAAGGCACCCGAAAATTATCTTCTCGTCTACTCATAATAGTTTCGAGAGATATAAGGCCTTTGCCGGGCCTTGCCGTTCCTGGAACTGGGGGTCCAGTCTTTTCATCTTGACCATTTATCTCTCTCTTTGTTCAACGGTTCAAGCGGCGGGGACCGAAACGCTAATTAATTTGATTTAAATAATGAGAAGATAATATTAATTAGAATTTATAAATGGATATTCAATATTTTCTCTGCTTAATTAAAAATAATTTTATATAAAATATTATCTTTTAATAAATGTAATTAAAAAAAAAAAAAGTATACTGTATATTATAATTTTAAATAGACTTCTCGGTAATAGATTATCATCATCAACATATTTATATTCAAATGAGTAAATTTTGTTATTGGCGTTTCGAACTTTTCCATCACCTCATCATAGACGTTAATAAATTGTAATCATATCATCTTCACTTATTTTATTATTTATATTAAAATATTTATATATTATTATAAAAAAAAAAAGAGAAAGAAAAAAAAATCATAGGTTGTATATTGCAATGTTTTTATCATAGGCTTAAAATTTGAGTTCTGAACGCGTTCAGTAGGGAAAGTTTATAAAGAAGGAGTATGTGTTGTTTTTTTTAATTAGATATCGCCTCTCTATGCATGTAATCGATATTTTGATATAAAACTCATATTTATAAAATTATTAATTTATTATTTCATTAAATATATATATTTTTGAATTTAAATTTTATTTTATTTTGTAATTCCTTTTTGTACGAGACCTGGCTCGGCCCGTCTCGCCACAATAGGTTCCCGGTGCCTTCCTAATGAAGAGAGCCCCTCTCAAATAAATTTTTGAACTTTCAAATAAAGTTGCAAAATGTTTTGCAATAAGGTGAATTTGAACTCGAATTGTCTTTAATTCAGGATAAGCTTAACTGCTTTATCCCTTCGGCTAATCATCTCATCATAGTACTTAATATACAGGGGAAATTAGGAATGCAAGTCTTTGAATTTACTTCTTGTTTTGTAGCAAACTTCACTACATCACATATATCCTTTTTTATTTTGCAAATTTGTTTTCTTGTCAAAAGAGGAACTCAAAGCATTAATAAATGGCTAACTTCACAAAACTTTCACAGAGCTTTCTGAGCTGCTCAGAGCTGGACTCATTTTTGTACAATCTAAAAGCTAATGGACTTCTGATTTACTAATCCGTTGTTAGCTTGTTTTTGGTTAAATTTTCTTGACATGGTGCGATTTACTAATAACCCTTAAATTAAATAGAAAAGTTGATCACACACACGGGAATCGAACCAAATTTCAGAGAAGATTCAAGCAACAAAAAAATTGAAAAATTTATGTTTCATTTTTTAACATCAAGTGACCACTAGAATTTATTTTAGAACAACATAAATGTTCAGACCAATCGAAGACATTATCTCATTGCCATCGGGGATCGTTGCCATTGAGTGGTTTTAAAGAAGAAAAAAAAAGTGGAAATGCTATCTGCATTATCTATTATTGTTAAGGAGGTCCCGAAGGAATAATAATAAAAGAAGTGAAAAGTTGAAAGGAAAAAGGGATCCATCCAGCGCTCTATTAAAATCGTTTCTATGTACACTTCACTGACTTAAGCTACACCGATTTCCAGCTAAGAAGCTTATAAATTTATATTAAATATCAGATTCTCTTGAGTCGTCATTTACTTAATAATTCAAACAATATTCAATTTCTATTGAATTTAGACTTTATTAAAATTTTTATTTTAATAAATATAAACATTAATATTAATTATGTCAATATTAAATGGAGTATAGATGGGAAAACAATTTTTTTAGTTTCTTTGTCAATGACAAACTTAAGAGATAAAAAAAAAAAACAGTTAATTTAATTTCCATTTGTCTGTGACACCCGTCGTTTGCAATTCAATCATTACCTTTGTGTCTAGCTATTTTTCAAATTGTTCTCTTTTTTGTTGCAATCAAACAAACAGTGGATTCCCTTTGTTTTTTTTAACTTTATTACAAATAAGCTATAAATTTACAAAAAAAAATCTGGTGTGACTGGCGCACAGCACACAACTTTCTCTTACCTTCGGTAATCAAAAGTTGTGTTCTGTGCTTGTCACACCAGATTTTTTGTGTCGACATGTATTTAGTTCCCGACAGTACGGAACATTTGAATTCAGATGTAAAATTTATAAGTGTGGGAAAATATTTATATTTTGTTACCATGGCAACCATTTTTCCTATCTTTCCTATGAAGCACAAGAGTAAAGTGGTCTTTAGAAGATTTCAATTGCAAAATGAGAATATACATTTTAAAGAGCATCTAAAAAATAATTGATTTTTGAATTAAAAAAAAAAAATCGTTGGAGCAAATTTTGAGAAAATCGAAAAAAACTGAAAAAGTACATCAGTAAAGTACTAGTACTCTTTGGCCGATTTTGATTAAAAGCTTATTTTTCCGGTCCCGGGAGATGTTTAACTTAAATATAAAATTTCAACCTCATAGCTCAATTCCTTCATGCTTAAAATTGAACACACACACACACACACCCACCCACCCACCCACAGACAGACCATGTCGCGAAAACCACTTTTTTGGATTCAGGGGACCTCAAAACGTGAAGATCCATCAAAATCTCGACATCGAATTTTTGACATGAAACCAATACTTTCTCTCTATATATATATTACATATATACATAGGTAAGAGAAAGTAATACTTGAACTAATTTAAATAAACAAGTCGAAATATTATAATATAATATATAATATATATATATATATATATTATATGTTAATTTCAAAAGGAATTTTTAATGTGTTTTGAATACGACATTTTAAGGTGCGCGTCTCGGGGTGCTAATTTTTGGGAGATTCCAGCGGCCACAATTTTGAAGCTATCGACCTCAAATTTTTTTAAAATTAAAGCTATTTAAAATATCTACAACTTATAGAAGCCCTTTTTTTGATTTTCGAAAAAATACATTTTTTTTTTTAGATTAATCGCATTAAATAAAAGATATTTTAAAAAAGGAGCTCTATAAGTTGTAGATAATTAAATTAGTAATCATTGTGTTAAAAAATAATTAATTTTTTGCCTTTAATTAATTTTCTGGAACCTTTCAAATGAAATGAAATATATCCCTTGTTTTCCTATGAGAAAAACTAACGCCATCTCTTGCCGCCTAGAGTAACTCGGCACCGAATCGTCTTCAAACCGCACCTTAAAGGAGATTTTTCTTATGCAAAATCTAGGACTTGAACATTCAGGGACCTTAACTATTTACACTGTTGTGATTAGGTTGTATTGTCAGAAGCTTATAGTCAGAATTATAGTTATAAAATATTTTTTTTTTAACATTTGAATAATTATATATCAATAATAATAATTAAATATTACTCATTAAAATAATTTTTTAGCCCCAGGCTAGAGGTTTGCATCAAAATGTATTTCATTTGAATTAACTACCAAAAAAAATGGCCTCCGATGCCTAAAAAGACTTTAAATTTAAAAAACATTAATTTTTAATAATAGTAATTGCAATAGAATATTAAGTATCGACAAAACCTTTTGTTTCAATTTAAACATTGGAAATCAGCCAAATCTTCTCTCGCATTCGTATGAATAAAAAAAAAAGAGAAGATTTTTTCTCCATGACTCTTAAATATTTCGCAAGCGATATTTGAATATTTAATATTTTATTAAACTTTTAATTTGAATCATTATGAATTAAATTTTAAGATCGCCAATTCAGTGTAGTTGTTTAGCGTCGATTTTATGGAAAGCTCATAAAACATTAACCTCAACATTGAATAATGAAGCATTTAATGTCGAGTTAATATTAATGTCCAACTTTGACTAGTTATCATAAATTTCTAAATTATTATTAGCTAAACCAAATTTGAAAAATTGTTTGAAATAACGCTACTGAATATTTTAATTATTATTAGGTCTAAACTAGTTATAATTCTAAGTAAAAAAAAATGTCAATTAGAAATTGAATTACAGGGCTACTTTGAATTTTTTGGAATTTTATATTAAAACTGGCGATTCAGGAGGGACTAGAATCAATCGATTTTTAGATAGAATTTTATCAAAACAAAATTATAAGTACTTATGAAATTTTCAGATTTATATTTGTCAAATTTTATATACACACATTTTACCCTTTCAAATAAGTTATTTTTTGTAATTTACTTAGACTTTGATTAATATATTTCCAAGATATTGTTATGACATATAATTTTTTTCCCCCAAAAATATGTAAACTCGCGTTGACAATAACATGATTCGAATTTTTTTTTTTACTTTTGTCTTTTTTTTATTGGACAAAAATTTTCGTTTGATATTGGCTGTCAAAATGTTTCTTGAAATAGTTCAAATGCTTCTCCACTTTTCATTGATTATATGACATGATAAAAAAAAAAAAAAATGGCACCGCTCTTGCTTTCTATCTAGTGGCATGTGACTTTTGATCATGTGTAAACATTTCTTGCTCTTTGTGAGAATCGCTGGTTAAAGAATAAAGGTAGATAGATCTATTTATTAAAAAAACTTTAAATTATTGATGATTAGTCGAAATCCCGAGGACATTGGGGTTTAAAAGTGTACTTCAAATAATAGGATGTGGTTTTCTCATTCTTTAAGTTTGCCGCTCTAGTTAAAGAAGGCACGATATTAACGCCATCTTTTAGCACTAATAAGCAAACCACTTCCTACTTAATATAAGTATACTATAATAAGTATTCAGTTAAAATAAAGTAAATATAGGATCATTTAACAGAGAAAATTGTGTCCGTGCCTTTTTACTTTCTCTTACCTTTGTATATATGTAATATATATATATCTCTATATATATAAAGAGACTTGTGACTAACTTACTTACTTACTTACTTACTAAGTGATGACAACGCCCAGCCTAAACTATAATACCTAAAAAGTTGAAATTTGGCATGTAGATTACTTTTATTGCGTAGGCGTCATTTAAGAAGCGAATTTTCGAAATTCCGATTTTAAGACCCCCCAAATCGACATTTTTGGGTAAAATTTTGATTTTACTATTTCTATTAATAACTCTTAAACGACAATTATTTTTTAGATGCTCTTTTAAATCTATATTCTCATTTGGCTCTCAAAATTGTTTGAAGCACACTTTACTCTTGTGCTTCATAGGAAGGATAGGAGATGGTTGCCATGGTAACAAAATATAAAAATTTTCCATTGTTTATAAATTTGACATCTTAAATTCTAATATATTGGCGGAACTAAATATATGTCGACACAAAAAAACTGGTTTGACAAGCACAGAACACAACTTTCGATTACCGAAGGTAAGAGAAAGTTGTGTGCTGTGCGCCAGTCACACCAGATTTTTTTTTAATATGAAAAGTCAAACTTTTTTTTTTAAGCCATGAACGGTTTGTGAAGGTAAATTGTTTACATTTTCTGGTGACGGGTATTCTAGCGCTCTTTTTTTATCCGGTTTCGGCTTCAAGGAAATAATATATATCCAGGGGTGGCAGCCACCCAACCATCCCCTGGCATTCACCTTCTCACCCCCTTTGAGCTTCTTCTTCTTCTTCTCAGGTCTTTTTGGGTGAGCTGTCGACATTCTGGCTGCTTGTTTTGTTTTGTTCGAATGCGATTTCCTTCGTTCATCATACTAACATGGTTGCTTGTACCTTGTATTGCCTCCTCCGAGTTATTCTCAAACACCAAACAAGTATTAGCAAAAAACACAAGAGAAAAAGATAAAATAAAAAAGAATCAGTATTCAAAAAAAAGGTCGTTTATTTTACTTTTAAAGAAAAAAATATTGCGAGAACAAATCTTTTTATTTATTTAATATTATTTAGAATAAAATTTTTTTTCTTACACAACCATAGTCTCAAATTTTATATACGAGCCTCGACTGTATTTATTTTATTACCAAGGACTTTTGGACTTTAATATAAAGGAGAAAAATATTTGTTTTAGGACTATTGATAATAAATAATATTTTTTTTTCCTGTTGGAACATATTATTTTTATGAAATAACCAGTTCTAATAAAGTGATTTAAGATGTGAAGTTAAGTACATTATTTTAAAGAAAAACAATTTTTATTATTAGCGCAAATTTTCTTTACACCTGCCTACATGCTGACAGGCTGACTCTGAGCTAAAAAAATTTTACACTCATCTCGTGTTATTACACTATTTCCTATTTTTATTTATTAAGATCAGAGAGAGCAGGATTTAAATACTTATTTTGGCAATCATTCATTATATAAAATTTTGCATCCATTTCATTCACAAAAAAATGATTCCGATTTCAATTTGACATTTACAGCCTAGTAGGCTAATTTGAAAATTAATCAAGATATTAAAATTCAGTTTTACATATTTGTAGTATAAGCATAAAATTGATATCAATATTCATGATAGGATTAAATGTGAAATTTTTTTAGTTAATAAAATTTTACTTTTCCTGAATCACATGTATCGTTAATAAAATATTCATTAGTCATGTCGAAACAGCCAGAGAAAAATTTGCAAAATAATTCTTATTTCCATTTACACTATTGGAATTCTTTTGCAAATATGCATTAGTCATCGTTTAATGTCTATTTGGCCTCAGATGCCGAAAAGACTTAAAAAAAAAATTTAATGTCGTGACTGTTTTTCGCTACTTAATTGTTAGTTTTAAAAAATAGAAATTATAAACTAAAATTTTTTTCTGATGGTTATTATAATTTTTTTTTTTTTTTTTTTTTTTTTTTTTGAAAAATTTAATAGAAATTAATTGAAAAGTGCGATCGTAGATTAATCCTAAATGAGTTTTTTTTTTATCTTATTGTTAGTTTATTTTTATATTATTTTAATTTAAATCAAACTTAAAAAAAAAAAAAGATAATCAATTCCTCTCTTCGTGATAATTAATTTTCCAAAAGCCAAATTAATATTTAATATAAAAAAGCATACAATAGTCAATTCAATTCCGAAACTGATAACGTTGTAATTGTTCTCATTAATACAATTAGGCTTATATATATCTAATTTCCACTTGGGAAATACCGTACAAACATTTATCATATAATTGAATTTCAAAAACAATAACTTTTTTATCTATATAAAATTTCATGCTCGCAGTCATTTGATTAGAAATATTTTAACTCGGAAAGGTTACTAATTAAAATGATATTTTCTTCTTTAGAGTAGGAATCCGAAGAGTTCGGGGATCCCCCCCCTCTGCCTGAGGATATTTATAATAATTTGTTACGTTCTAAGGAAAAATTCACCCTGAACTGCAACCGCGACTTCAAATTCTTTTTACCCTTTTGATGTTTCCTTAAAAAAAATCTCTCGTTTCTACAAAGTGAGAATTTTATCCAAAACAGATTAAAGATAAAAGCGGATCAGAATTCCTTTTATTAGAAATTGCATATGTTTTTCCAACGTCTCTACACAAAAAAAATTGTCCACGTTGAGTGTTGGTATTCTAAAGGACAGTAGATAAGAAACCTTTGAGTTTCCTGGCGGGGTTTCAACTTATGACAGATTAGATATTTGTTCCTTTTAAAATAAATGGATTTGGAGTTTCTCTGTAAGCCACAAATCATCGCCTCCCCCCCACCTCTCTTTTGAACATCCCCAAATCGGATGCCAATCAATCAGACAAAGGACTCCACTCCCTCTCTATCATCCTACACATGTAATGAAATAATTTGATTTTTTTTCCTATCCCGAAATAATAATAATTATATTTTGATGGTTATTTTATTAGATTATTCAATTTAGAGAATATCACTCTTCAAATATTCCATCCTTTTGTTTGACATGAGATCATTTTTGTTCTTTTATTATAATCCTTGAATAAAAATTAATTGAAAACGATAAATCCTCTGCCAGGGAGGCCATCACATGCATAATGAATTCTCCAATTACAATTTTTTTAAACCAATGCGACATCAAAATAATGAAGTCTCAAATGAAAATAACCGTGGATTAATGATTTCATTAAATAAAAGAAAGAAAAAGGATTTTTCCGATGATTTTTTTAAAATATAAATAGATAAAATAATTTTAGCTTTTTGAGGGGTGTTAAAATTCGTTTCTTTAAAGCTTTTGTGGTTTGTATTATTATTATTATTATGGTAGTTTTTAATTATAGACCATTTGTATTAATTATTTATTAAAAAATATAAAAACTTTACGTTTATTCTGCAAGTTTAAAGTACTGTGCACTTAATCCGACACAACTGAACTAACATCTAAGGGAGGCTACGTGAATTTTATATGCAATGACGTCAGCACATCATTCTCAATGAGTCATGCTCATTGGGAATGATTGTAGATGACTCTAATAATTGTGTCTAACTTCATGAAAATGACTGTAGATGGCACTGATGTCATTGCATATAAAATGTACCTAGACGTCCTTTAGAGGTTAGTTGGCCTGAGTCGGAGCAAGTAAGTGCATAGTAGTTAAGAACGACAAAATGCGGAATAAGGAGTCGAACAATAGTCCTATTTATATTTTTAATAAATAATACAAATGTGATCTATATAATTAAAAAGCTCCCTTAATAAGTGTTAAAATTTATTGCCTGGAAGATAGGCATCCCAAATAACCAGTTCTTTTTTCGATAAATGCCACCTTCTCGATTGAGATATAACAACTCGCCTCTAATCATAAAATTATTTAGAAAGTCGACCATTTCGATTGCCTACATTACAAGAAACAAAAGCGAACTAATTTATGCACCCCATAACATTTTTGCGAATTTTGTTCATTAACGTTCCATTGAATATAACTATACCCAGACGCAAGAAAATTTTATTTATTCACTATTCCTGTCCTGTTGTTTCTCGAGGAATCCGTCAGATAATTAATATTTTCTAAAAAACAGCAAAATAAATAATTTACTCACGATTGAAATTCTAGTACCTCGTTAATCGCTTTTTAATTAATTTATAGTCCTTTTTATTTCACCCCTCTGAATTCTGACGAGTCATTAACACATTCCTTCACGTAGAATAAATATTTCGGGTCATTGACCTACTTTGCTTTAAAATATATCGGTATATTTAACCAAAACTATTTAAAAAAAAAATCTAAATAATGAAATTTATTTAATTATTAAATTTAGAAAAAATTTCATTTCATTTAAAACTAGTCGCAAAGCACAAAACTTTCTCACACCTTCGGTAATTGAAAGTTGTGTTCTGTGCTTTTCACACCAGATTTTTCTATTTTAAAACTAAATTTTCTTTATTTATTTTTGTTAATTTATTATAGTTGGTTTTGTGATGGACTTTATTATACATCTTCACTTTTCCTCTCTCCAAATATAAGCTTATAATTTATTGCGTATATCTTCTGTTGCTTTCTCTTCCCCTGAGTAAGATACATAAAGGATAATGAAGAAGGTTAATTAAAAATGCCATTAGTGAATAAAATTATAAAAATATACTAAATAAATTGAAATATGAGATATTTTAGAATTCTTTTGAAATGGAAAAAGTAATTTTTGATGATTTCGAATCTGTTGGGACTCATCCCTTTTTCGGGTAATTAAAAAGCATTTATTCCGATGAAATATTCAACTTTTAAATTCGCCTATAAGAAGAGTATCGAGGGATTTAAATTTATTTTTGTATCAATTTTTATAAAAACAGTATAACTAAGGAAATATTTTTACTTTTTCTTACCTATATGTGTATATATAGAGGAAGTAGTAGTGCATTCATGTCAAAAATACAATGTTGGGATTTTGATGAAAATACACGTTTCCCCTGAGGCCCGAAAATAAGGTTTTAAACAAAATCTGCCAAAGGATATTAGTAATACTGTACTTTATGGATGTACTTTTTCAGTATTTTTTTTTTTTAATTTCTCTTACGATTTTGAATAAAATTCATAATTAAATCAATTATTTTTTAGATGCTTTTTAAAACAGTGATTCCTGTTATATAACAACAAAATCGTTTCTATTTTTACTGTGTGTGTGAAAATAAATGAATTGCATGCGAGTTTAACCCTCCCACCCTTGATACAGGCAACCTTAAAAGGTAATTAATATTTTATCTAATTATCATATTTAATGAAATTTTGTTCTCTTAAAACAACTCTGCAATTATTTAAACAATTTCATTAAATATTCAAACATTTCTCATATTTTTCGTGGTTAAAGGTGATAGTGGTTGGGGGTGAATCTAAAACTCACCATTTCACCTCTTGAACTGAGGTAAATGAAATTAAACCTCTTTTTTTTTAATATAAAATTATGAATTTATTATTTCAACATTGGCATATATTTCTTATTATTATTACATAATTCCTTAATTACCTCCAAGCTATCTCTCTTCTTAAAAATATATTATTTATTTTTCCTTTAGGCTGTTGGGGATATTATTATTTT
>JAKCPI010004098.1:0-30210 GCA_023213315.1 Euborellia annulipes
AAAAATCTGGTGTGACTGGCGCACAGCACACAACTTTCTCTTACCTTCGGTAATCGAAAGTTGTGTACTGTGCTGTCTCACCAGATTTTTTTGTGTCGACATGTATTTAGTTTCCGACAGTACGGTACATTCGATTTTCAAGATGTAAAATTTATAAGTATGGCAAAATATTTATATTTTGTTACCATGGCAACCATGTTCTCCTATCTTTCCTATGAAGAACAAGAGTAAAGTGGTCTTCAGAAGATTTCAATCACAAAATGAGAATATACATTTTATAGAGAATCTAAAAAATAATTGATTTTTGAATTTTAAAAAAAATCGTTGGAGCAATTTTTGAGAAAATCGAAAAAAACTGAAAAAGTGCATCAGTAAAGTACTAGTACTTTTTGGTCGATTTTTTGTTCAAAAGCTTCGTGTCACGTCCCATGGGGGTGCCTAACTTAAATATAAAATTTCAACTTCCTAGCTCTTTTTGTTCTTGAGATATTTTGTTCACAGACACACAGAACACACACACACACACACACACAGACAGACAGACAGACCATGTCGCGAAAACCACTTTTTTGGATTCAGGGGACCTCAAAACGTGAAGATCCATCAAAATCTCGACATCGAATTTTTGACATGAAACCAATACTTTCTCTCTCTATATATTAACATATATATAGAGGTACGAGAAAGTAAAAAGTACATCAGAAAAGTAATATTACTATTTCGCCGATTTTATTTATAAACTTATTTTGCCTCTCATTGGGGTACATAACTTAAATATAAAATTTCAACCTCGTAGCTCATTTCCTTCTAGCTTTTTTTTTTTTAACACACACACAGACATTTTGCAGGACCCACTTTTTTAGACTCATGGGGTCTTAAAACATGTATTTTCATCAAAATTTCGACATCGAATTTTTAATATGAAAGCAATACTTTACCTTTATATATTAACATATATGGTGGATAAGAGAAAGTAAAAATATATTTCGCTAAAACAATTTTGTTTGGTTCGACCAAAACAAAGATTTTCAGGCGAAACCGAATTTCGGCCTCAATCTTAGTTTCGGCCGAAACAGAAACTTGTATTCTATAAAAAATTCATATCATTTTACCTTTTTTTTTTTTTTTTTTTTTTTTTTTTTCGGAAAAACTTTTTTCCTCTCCCGTGAAAATTATTTTACCTTTTTTTTTGGGAGACTAAATTTTTTCCGCACCTTTTTCCGCTTTTGCAAATCATTTGATCTTTTTTTTTTTTGCATGAGAGTCTCATCCCATCTTTTTAATACATATGGTAATTTGTAATTTTTACTTTCTCTTACCTATGTATATATGTAATATATATATAGAGAGAAAGTATTGGATTCATGTCAAAAATTCGATGTCGAGATTTTGATGGATCTTCACGTTTTGAGGTCCCCTGAATCCAAAAAAGTGGTTTTCGCGACATGGTCTGTCTGTGGGTGGGGTGTGTGTGTGGGTGGGTGTGTGTTCAATTTTAAGCATGAAGGAATTGAGCTATGAGGCTGAAATTTTATATTTAAGTTAAACATCCCCGGGACCGGAAAAATAAGCTTTTAATCAAAATCGGCCAAAGAGTACTAGTACTTTACTGATGTACTTTTTCAGTTTTTTCGATTTTCTCAAAATTTGCTCCAACGATTTTTTTTTAAATTCAAAAATCAATTATTTTTTAGATGCTCTTTAAAATGTATATTCTCATTTTGCGATTGAAATCTTCTGAAGACCACTTTACTCTTGTGTTTCATAGGAAAGATAGGAGAAATTCTTGCCATGGTAACAAAATATAAATATTTTCCCATACTTATAAATTTTACATCTGAATTCAAATGTACCGTACTGTCGGGAACTAAATATATTTCGACACGAAAAAATCTGGTGTGACAAGCACAGTACACAACTTTCGATTACCGAAGGTAAGAGAAAGTTGTGTGCTGTGCGCCAGTCACACCAGATTTTTTCTTTTTTCAATGCCATTTTCTGCTCTCATTATTAATATACTGTACCTATATTTTAGTCAATAGCCACAAAGCTTTGAAAATTATCTTCTATCTCGCACAACGTTGATCCTCTTCTTATCAAGTTTTAAGAAAATAAATGCCTCCGATATGAAAATATTTCTGCCAAGTTTCAGAACCCTGCCCATAAAGAAATACCTTTAAAGAGAGCGTATTCATCCCCATCCTCATTATGAACTATGCTGAATAGTTTTTTTTTCCTCATCAAAACCAACCAGCTTTAATTATTTATCTATTAATTAAATTCGATATTTGAAAAAATAAATAACACTTTATGACTTTCTTAGCCCTAATAATGAACCAAACCAACCCCTGGGTAATAAAAAGATGATGCATTCCCCCACTGCACATTCTCCAATAAATATATTATAATTATTTATCGTTTGGCATTAATTTTATCATGTATATCAACTTGTTTATCATCATGAATTCATTAGTATTATTTAAATTTTGCGGAATGCTATAAAAATTAATGAATTCATTTGTAGATGAATATATATTTTTTTTTACATAATGTTTTCTAAAGCGTATAATTTCCATATTCAGATTGACCTATTTTATTATGGAAACTTGATAAATAAATTGTATAAAAAAATCGAGTTTAATGAATGACAATAATATTAATAATTAGTAAAACAAATTTCTTAAGCAAAATCAAATTTGAAGACTAATGAGTGTCTTGGGGGCTATATTATACTTCTCTCCCCTGTTTATGGCTATACTGACCATACATTATTATGTCTTCGCCTCCCTGAACCTCCCTTAGATGACTCAGGCTCGCCTGCAGCGGACCCTCGCCTTTTCTTAATAATGAAATTATTACTATTCCAATTCAGTGCCTGCTTGAGGATTTGCTTACATTCAAAGAATACCTAACTTCAAAGAATACATAAATATTTCCTATGGGAGAAATCGTAACTTTAAGAATTAATAACTCAAAAAGTTATAGGAATTTCGAGACCCGAGTAATTTTCCGGGACTCTCCATAATGTCCTCTATAAGACTGCAAAATTTTGTTTTGTTTCAAAATTCCAACGGGAAGTGGATCAAACAGCATGACAGACGGACACTCCGCAATTATATATATAAATTTTATTGCAACAAATGAAAATTTCATTTATTAAAGTAAAAATATTTTTTCAAAAAGAATTTTAAACATGATAGGTTTAAAATTTTAATAGATTTATATTAAAATAAAGTAATTATATAAGACTGTCGTTTTTTCATTCAAACACACAGTGGCGTCATTTCAACTTTTTCTTGGGGGGGGGCAAACTTTTTTTCTTAAAATTTACTTACAAATGGGTAACTCAAATTTGGCCAAAACATATTTAATTTAATTAATTGTTTAATTTTGTACAGTTTGTATACTCGTAGATGTATTTTGGAGTATTTTATTTATATTATATTTATATATTTATATTTATTAATATAAATTAATATACACACAGGAAGTTTATTTCCTATTGCAGGTATTAGGCAATTGATTTAATAAAGATGACTTTATTTTTTGGTGAAAATTTTTATTCCGACGACCAGCTAGCGCTAACCTTCTGGTTTTCGGCCACAGAGGGCCATCGTCAGGCCTGTAAAAACAATTTTTTATATCAACAGGTTAGTCATAGCGGAATACAATAGTATTGTGTGTAATATTATTTTACATTCTTTAGTTCATAGAAAGTATCTAACAAGGATCAAAGTTTGTAATTAAATAAATAAAATTCATCTTATAATTGTAAAATTCTTTTTTTATAACATACCTAAAATTTTCTTTCTCCTTATTTGAGTATTCTTTATGCCAACAAATAATTTTTAACATTCAATGAGGAATCTTTTTATCATCAATAACAATCATATATATATTTTTTTCATTAAAGGTTATTTTTTTAATTGAACTGAGGAAATTCTTTTCGGCGTGGCGCAGTTGAGAACCTGAATATAGTTTTACAAATTATTATTTTTAATTCAAAAAACATGAAAGGCATCAAAAGGTTGTTTCTTTATTAATTTTAATTTTAAATGTCGTACAAAATTACTAAAAGCAATTTTATTTTATTTTAGGCAATATTTTTCTTAATTAATAACTTAATCATGGTTTTTTGCCCCCTTACATTATTTTACATATAAATACTCACGCACGCGTGCGTGAGTATTTTAAATATGTAAAAGAGAAAATATTAAGCCTAAAATAAAATAAAATTGCTTTTAGTAATTTTGTACGACATTTAAAATTAAAATTAATAAAGAAACAACCTTTTGATGCCTTTCATGTTTTTTGAATTAAAAATAATAATTTGTAAAACTATATTCAGGTTCTCAACTGCGCCACGCCGAAAATAATTTCCTCAGTTCAATTAAAAAAATAACCTTTAATGAAAAAAATATATATATGATTGTTATTGATGATAAAAGATTCCTCATTGAATGTTAAAAATTATTTGTTGGCATAAAGAATACTCAAATAAGGAGAAAGAAAATTTTAGGTATGTTATAAAAAAAGAATTTTACAATTATAAGATGAATTTTATTTATTTAATTACAAACTTTGATCCTTGTTAGATACTTTCTATGAACTAAAGAATGAAAATAATATTACACACAATACTATTGTATTCCGCTATGACTAACCTGTTGATATAAAAAATTGTTTTTACAGGCCTGACGATGGCCCTCTGTGGCCGAAACCAGAAGGTTAGCGCTAGCTGGTCAGGAATTATCGGAATAAAATTTCCACCAAAAATAAAGTCATCTTTATTAAATCAATTGCCTGATACCTGCAATAGGAAATAAACTTCCTGTGTGTATATTAATCAATATATTCCTTACGAAAGAACAGGCCTTGAATAAGGGTCGCATGGCAGTCTAATGATTTTATTTAAGCCATCTATATAGATACCAAACGGCTTAAATAAGAAAGCCCCAAATATTATATATGGGGCATTCCACGCCAACTCGACACTTCTGAACCCGACCATTTCTGATTGGCTGAAACTTAGTCATCTTTTTTGTACACTATTGTTTGGTGCGTGTTTTGAGAATTTTTTTTTCAGATTTACGCCCTAACGTTCTTCAGCATTTTCAAAAAACATCGATTTTTTTTTAAATAACCGTAAAACTGTCAAAAATTAACCTTGGCCGGGACGACTTTTTTTGTAGAGAATTTTTGTCTTTAAATGTGTTTTAAGCCAGAAAAAAAAATATGACAAAAATTTTTTCCAGATTCCATCTTGAACGGGTTTTGGGACATTTTCGGAAAAAAACAAAAATTTTCGGGATGAATGACACTTTTTTAATTTTTTTTTTTTTTTTTTTTATAAAAAACTGATTGTTTTTTCTACAAATTCTCCTGAAAATTTCAGAGTGGGATAATTCTCGCGTTCTATTTTTTTACTTGAAAAAAAAATTAATTTTCTCCGCTTATTTATCATGATGGTGCCTTTAAAATTCCCTTCCAAAAAGATAATGTCTGAGATCTGGAAAATGGAAGAAAAATAATAATAAAATAGTTAGAGGTGATGAAAATCGAGAAAATTCCATTTATCCTGAAAAAAATTAGAAATTAGTTGTGTATTCAACTACTGAAGTATTTGAAGCGTCAGGTAAAAGCTTAGAAACATGGGCGTAACTAGGGGAGTGCCAGGGGGGCCTGGCTCTCCCAAGAAAGCTCCCCTTGCCCCAAGAAAAATTGAGAAAATATGGGGCTTTGCCCCAGGCCCACCGGAAGATGGCTGGTCCCATGACCCCCCTTTTAATTTTTCTTGGGGCAAGGAGCTTTCTGGGGAGAGCCAGGCCCCCTTGGCACCCCCTTAGTTACGCCCATGTTTCTAAGCTTTTACTTGACGCTTCAACTACTTCAGTAGTTGAATACACAACTAATTTCTAATTTTTTTCAGGATAAATGGAATTTTCTCGATTTTCATCACCCCTAACATTATTATTATTATTTTTCTTCAATTTTCTAGAATCTCGGTCAGTCCTGGAAGAATTTAAGAGCACCGTGGCATGATAAATAAGCGGAGAAAAAAAAATTTTTTTTTCAAAAATAAAAAAAAATAGAACGCGAAATAATCCCACCCTGAAATTTTTTAGAGAATTTGTAGAAAAAATCAAAGTTTTTTATAAAAAAAAAAATTAAAAAAAAAAGTGTCAATCATCCCGAAATTTTTGTTTTTTTCCGAAAATGACAAAAAAAACGTTCAAGATGAATCTGTAAAATTTTGTCATATTTTTTTCTGAAAAGTATATTTAAAGACAAAAATTTCAAAAAGATCGTCCCGATAAGTTAATTTTTGACAGTTTTACGGTTATTTAAAAAAAAAAATCGATGTTTTTTGAAAATGCTATAACTTTTTTTTGACTGGGTCGTAAAATCTGAAAAAATTCTCAAACACGTTTTTAATAGGGTACAAAAAGATGACAAAGTTTCAGCCAAATCAAAAATGGTCGGGTTCAAAAGTGGTCGAGTTGGCGTGGAATGCCCCATATATAGGTAAGAGAAAGTAATAATGTTTGCCAAATTTGAACTCATTTATAAAAAAAAACAGGAACACGTGGCCACGGCCGCAGACAGACTTGACGGGTCCCGGGGCTACTTACTAATACGCCCCCCCCCCCCCTAAAAAAAAAAACAGTTTTTTTAGTATGTAAAAGGCTATTGTGTCCTTCATGCCAACAATTTTTTACACAGTTTTTGACACAACTTTTGAAATAGTTATACATAGCTTACAATATTTATTTAAATAAAGTTATTTAAAAATTTTTCAAAGTTTCCTAAGCAAAGAGTTACAATAATTTATCGAGGCCAGATCTGATCAGAGGATTTTCTGGAGAATCTGGGGGTATGGAAAATTTTTTGAAAATTAGCCACTGAAATATGCGTTTTTAGCTATCCTGAGTCGTGAAAAGATCAAACTTGATTTGAGGTTAAAAGGCCCGGGCCCTCTGAAGAAAAAAATTTCAAGAAAATGATTTTTTTTTAATTGAAATTTTAACCATGAAAATTATTTTTTATTAGAATTTTAAGGTGGGATCCCAATGGGCCCGGGCCCCGGGGATATAGCCCCCCCTGCCCCCGGCCCTGCACGTGCCCCATCCATCGCCTTTGAACTTTGAGAATTTTCAAAATTTTCCTAAAACTTTAAGCATTCCCTTTGTTTTCGTCCACAAGGGACTAAATTAATTTCACATTCGAATAAAACTAGAAATTTATTATTTAGAATCTTTTATTGCTTAAAATAACCTTAAATAATAGATAATTAATAGAACTAATAAGAATAGGTGAGAAGAAGAAAATTGGCAGCTAGTTATATTTCATTATTTCCTATTTATTCCTATTTTTTATTTCCTATTTCCTATTATTCATTATTTCCTATTTAAACTCATATTTTTCAAATATCTTACATTTCCAGGCGTAGTTTTACAACACTCCGCTAGGTAGCAGCATAACTAATGAATAAGCAAACATGACGTGGGAGTTAGAGACACCTCACGGATCAATTGCGAACTGTTTCGAAAATCAAATCCTAAATTCAAAGGGGACGAATTTAGAACTCATCGTTAATTATAATAAATATATCAATGATTTTATCTAAATGTATTTTTATTATCTATAAATAGATACAAATTAAGATACTAGCATTAATAAAGAGCTTAAGGGAGATTAAAATCATAATATTAGGGTAATTCCACACCAAAACAACATGGCACTACATGGACCCATTTCAGATTCAAAAATGCTACTCAAATGCTGATTCCTCATGGCAAACTGATGATAAGTTGATAGAAAGAAAAAAATTTTTATGTACATTGCGACCGTAAAACTCAAAATTAAAATTTCACTCATTTTCAACGTTCCAGAGTACAATTTTGGAAATTTGTTTACAGTTTGAATAGTTTAATGAAAAAAATTGGTTTCGAGCACTATTCCTAAGGGAAATTGACCGTAGAATCCAAAAATCACCGGAAAACCCGAAAATTTTCACCTCTAATAGGAGAAATATACGAATTTGTGATTTTTAAGGTGTTTTTTTCATTAAATTATTCCCGAAAAACATATATTTTTAAAATTACTTTTCCATGCTTAAGTTACTCTAAAACATGTGTACTTTGATGGGGTTGAAATATTTTTTTTGGGGAAAGCATGTTTAGTAGGTCAAAATTGAGAAAATTCAAAAAACATGTTTTTTTTGTGATTTTGACTTCTGCATTCTTTATTAATTTTTATATGTTGCCTATAAGTGTACGACTTTTTGAGTAATACCATTTTATTCTCCATTAAATTCTGTATAATTAAGAAAAAAAACGTACCAATCCAATGATCTGGGACAATGTTACAACTCTTTATTAGTTCAAATTCACTTAAAGTCATCTCAAAATGTTTTAGTTTTTCATTTTCGTAAAAAGAAACAATTATAGTTTTGGGAAGTAGTTCAAACAAGTTTTAAAATGAAAGACCAGCATAAATTTTAAGTTTTTTTTATTGATAAGATCGTATGCCAAACAATAATTCGTATCGGTGCTCACTTTTTTGCATTGAATGATGTGACTATTTTTTGGAACAAATTCATGAAAATTGCGTGTCCCAGGTACGGTGAATGCTTTACTAGCTCCTATGTCTCGGATTGCATCAACATCTTTTTTCCAAACGACTTCGCATTGTATATTTCCGATCCGTTGTTTGCAGAACAATTTGTTCTTTTATTTGACTGGAGCCCTCAGACTCAGAGCTTTCGCGCTTGACGAATAAGGTCATTGACGGTTTGTCGTTAGCAAACGGAGTCTCTCTCAAAATGTGCTTGGAATCGTGGAAATTGTTTAAATTGTGTACTGCTACTTTTAACTATTTGTATTTTGAACATATTTATACTTTTTTGTATCTATAATCGGTTTTTTGGACAAAGTGTGTTCACGGAACCCCTGTAATGAGCAAAAAGCTCAAATAAACAGCTAATAAAATAATTAATAATAATAATAATTATGCATAATATAGTTAAATAGAATTTGTTAATTTCTTGGATACTTTTGATTACGATATGTTAACTTTTCAAATGTTTCTTAAAAACTAATTTCCAGGGCCGTATTTACGAAGAGGCAAACTAGGCACGCGCCTGGGGCGGCAAAATTTGTGAAAAAAACCTGCTTATTTATATACCAATAATTTTTTTTTTTTTTCAAATAGAAGTTAAAAAGGTATAGGTAATCACAAGTCCACCGGCGTGTTAGGGTATTTCTCAGTGTTGGGGTGGTAAAAGGGAAGGGAGCGGCAAAAGATGTTGATGCAATCCGAGACATAGGAGCTAGTAAAGCATTCACCGTACCTGGGACATGCAATTTTCATGAATTTGTTCCAGAAAATAGTCACTTCATTCAATGCAAAAAAGTGAGCACCGATACGAATTATTGTTTGGCATACGATCTTATCAATAAAAAAAACTTAAAATTTATGCTGGTCTTTCATTTTAAAACTTGTTTGAACTATTTCCCAAAACTATAATTGTTTCTTTTTACGAAAATGAAAAACTAAAACATTTTGAGATGACTTTAAGTGAATTTGAACTATTAAAGAGTTGTAACATTGTCCCAGATCATTAGATTGGTACGTTTTTTTTCTTAATTATACAGAATTTAATGGAGAATAAAATGGTATTACTCAAAAAGTCGTACACTTATAGGCAACATATAAAAATTAATAAAGAATGCAGAATTTTCTCAATTTTGACCTACTAAACATGCTTTCCCCAAAAAAATATTTCAACCCCATCAAAGTACACATGTTTTAGAGTAACTTAAGCATGGAAAAGTAATTTTAAAAATATATGTTTTTCGGGAATAATTTAATGAAAAAAACACCTTAAAAATCACAAATTCGTATATTTCTCTTATTAGATGTGAAAATTTTCGGGGTTTTCAGTGATTTTTGGATTCTACGGTCAATTTCCCTTAGGAATAGTGCTCGAAACCAATTTTTTTCATTAAACTATTCAAACTGTAAACAAATTTCCAAAATTGTACTCTGGAACGTTGAAAATGAGTGAAATTTTAATTTTGAGTTTTACGGTCGCAATGTACATAAAAATTTTTTTCTTTCTATCAACTTATCATCAGTTTGCCATGAGGAATCAGCATTTGGATGGCATTTTTGAATCTGAAATGGGCCCATGTAGTGCCATGTTGTTTTGGTGTGGAATTACCCATTAATATTTATTGTCATGCGCCCCCCCCCCCCTTAGTTCTGGCATTTCAAAATCAAAATCCTTTCTAGATCAAGTTTTACAAAAATTATATTTCTTTTAATCAATTTTTTTTTTTTTAATTAATTAAATGGCCGTCGGTAAAACCATTTGGCCAATGGCAAAGTAAGTGTGTTTCAGATATAGGAACCCGAGAAAAAAAAAAAAAAATTTAATCGGGGCATAAATCTGACTTCTTATTCTCCGAGATCCGTATACACTGGTTCACAAATTGTAAATGTGACCAGTAACTCTGGTCTCGGTACTTTTAATCAATTAAAAAGAAAAAAAATAAGTGGTCTCTGTTACGCATTAGTGTGTCAAGTGCCATCTAACGAGTTTTGAGAAAAAAAAAAGAAAAAAATAAGTGGTCCCTGTTACGCATTAGTGTGTCAAGTGCCATCTAACGAGTTTTGAGAAAATTAACATTAAAGTTTTTTGTTTTCATTGGATTATATATAATTTTTTTTGTCAATTGTGCAAGTAAGATTAAATATAAATTTTTTTAGGACATATTTCATAAAAAATCTGGTGTGATGGCGCACAGCACACAACTTTCTCTTACCTTCGGTAATCGAATGTTGTGTTCTGTGCTTGTCACACCAGATTTTCTGTGTCGACATGTATTTAGTTTCCGACAGTACGGTACATTCGATTTTCAAGATGTAAAATTTATAAGTATGGGAAAATATTTATATTTTGTTACCATGACAACCATTTCTCCTATCTTTTCTATGGAGTACAAGAGTAAAGTGGTCTTCAGAAGATTTCAATCACAAAATAAGAATATACATTTTAAAGAGAATCTAAAAAATAATTGATTTTTGAATTTAAAAAAAATCGTTGGAGCAAATTTAGAGAAAATCGAAAAAAACTGAAAAAGTGCATCAGTAAAGTACTAGTACTCTTTGGCCAATTTTGTTCAAAAGCTTCGTGTCACGTCCCATGAGGGTGCCTAACTTAAATATAAAATTTCAACCTCCTAGCTCTTTTCGTTCTTGAGATATTTTGTTCACAGACACACACACAGACAGACAGACATACACACACACACACACACACACACACACAGACAGACCATGTCGCGAAAACCACTTTTTTGGATTCAGAGGACCTCAAAACGTGAAGATCCATCAAAATCTCGACATCGAATTTTTTGATATGAATCCAATACTTTCTCTCTCTATATATATTAACATATATATAGAGGTAAGAGAAAGTAAAAATACTATTAATTATTAGGAACCGACCGAATATTGGGTTTTGGTTTTGGTTTTGCCCGTTTTCGCCCAAAAATCAGGGTTTGGCCGGGGGTTGTTTTTGTGGCCGAGAGGGGGGGGCTCTCCCGCCCCCCGCCACCGGATCTGAAAAAATGGGAAGAGGCTCTCATTCAAAAAAAAAAAAAAAAAAAAAAAAATTGTTTTATAGTGAGAAATATATTATTTTATCTTCTTTAAAAGAAATAAAATATTTTTAAGAGAGAAAAAAAAAATTAAAAAAAAAAAAAAAAAAAAAAAAAAAAAAAAAATTAAAAAATAATATAGGTTTATTTGTTTTTTTTTTAACGTTTCTCGAACAAAGGTTGATGCCGGTTTTGTTTTTTTGGTTTTGGTTTTGGTTTGTAATGCTCGTTCGGCTATTAATTATAGCATTTGAAACATTATTCCGTGCTTAACTCAGTTTTTAATTTACACACTATCGCATAACAGGGTCCATGTAGGCTAGTTAATTTTACTTTCTCTTACCTATGTATATATGTAATATATATATATAGAGAGAAAGTATTGGATTCATGTCAAAAATTCGATGTCGAGATTTTGATGGATCTTCACGTTTTGAGGTCCCCTGAATCCAAAAAAGTGGTTTTCGCGACATGGTCTGTCTGTGGGTGGGTGGGTGTGTCTGTGTTCAATTTTAAGCATGAAGGAATTGAGCTACGTGGATGAAATTCTATATTTAACTTAAACACCCCCGGGACCGGAAAAATAAGCTTTTAATCAAAATCGGCCAAAGATTACTAGTACTTTACTGATGTACTTTTTCAGTTTTTTTTCGATTTTCTCAAAATTTGCTCCAACGATTTTTTTTTAAATTCAAAAATCAATTAATTTTTAGATTCTCTTTAAAATGTATATTCTCATTTTGCAATTGAAATCTTCTGAAGACCACTTTACTCTTGTATTTCATAGGGAAGATAGGAAAAATGGTTGCCATGGTAACAAAATATAAATATTTTCCCACACTTATAAATTTTACATCTGAATTCAAATGTTCCGTACTGTCGGGAACTAAATATATGCCGACACAAAAAATCTGGTGTGACAAGCACAGATCACAACTTTCGATTACCGAAGGTAAGAGAAAGTTGTGTGCTGTGCGCCAGTCACACCAGATTTTTTTTATTAGATTTGTTTCAGTTCTCCTGCAAAATGAATAAATAAACGCCCACCTGCG
The DNA here is from genome assembly GCA_023213315.1 of Euborellia annulipes. Classification (NCBI taxonomy): domain Eukaryota; kingdom Metazoa; phylum Arthropoda; class Insecta; order Dermaptera; family Anisolabididae; genus Euborellia; species Euborellia annulipes. The sequence continues at coordinate 12,719 of JAKCPI010004098.1, forward strand.
GGGCTCCATCCGAGTGAAGTTAGAAACGTAAATATTTTGAATGACTTGAATACAATAAATCTTGATCTCTCCTAAGTCATTAGTGTCAGACTTGACATGTTGTGGTTACTCTGAGGAGTACCTTGCATGGCAATAATACTGAGGTTGATTTCCGTTTCCTTGCATGTTTTATCCCCTCGGCTAATCTCCTTCTCTTGATAATACTTTTTGTCTCTTTGTGAGGGGGAGGGGGAGGGTATTACTGTACAGTCTCGGGCGTATTATCTTCGATCCCAGTGATATGGAATCATCTTAGGTACAATCAACAGATGTTTAGAGCGAATCGTTAATTTTACCCATTCACTGTGACACAATAGCTGCGCATTCCATGAATGCAATTATTATAAAAATCGAAATATCTACAAATAAACGAATAATACGCAAAAACATTTACTTTTGGCCGACGGTCCTTAGAATTAAGGCGGAATAGGAGCGAAGTGGTTACGCAGTATGCCCAAAAAATCAAGTAGGCCCTAATTCAAAAATTTGCCAAGAGATGTCAGAATGGTAGCTAATAATATTTAATGCATTTGGTTGATGTTCATTGATCTTTTAACAAAAAATACTTTATAAATGTTATTATATATTATGTATCTTTTATAAAAGCATAAAAATATATAATACTATATCGACTGTTAGACTAGCCTGCCATCTATTGCAAGAATGGTGAACTAATTTGACAGATGAATTTTAAATAAATCATCTAAGCTTATTTTCAAAATTTCTTGATTAATATGTGATTAATAATAACAATAAATTCATTTTTAAATTAAAAAAAAATTAACGATTATTGGGACAGATTGTTTTTTTGTATTTGCTTGATAACAAAAAAAATTAATTACGATAATTTTTTAAAAAGTCATTTAAAAAATTATAGCTCGATGTCCCAATAATCTCTTATGAATTTAATTCATTTAAAAAAAAACGCATTGAAAAATTCCTTATAATTAGAGACCGGATTTTTATGCAGCAAAAACCGCTAAATATGCCATATAATATGCAGTAAAAGTATTAAAATATGCAGCCAAATATGCAATATATTTATGGCAAAAATATTGAGTAAATGGCTTCCAATTAAAGGTAAATCATGATTTCTACTGATGTAAAACTAATGGTGTTTTATTTTTGGAAGGAAATGATTAAAAAAAAAAAAAAAATTGGTCTCGCAATAAAAACTAAATTTAATTAAAAAAACAAAAAACAAAACAAAAAAAAAAAAAACAGTAATATCAGTACAGTCAAATGTGTTAATTTATTTAACAAAATAGTTTTCTATAAAATATATACTAAATATTATTTAACAAAATAAACACTTTATAAAAAAAAAACGTAATATTTCTGAGAAACTAACTTTTAATTTGTAACTGAACGTATAATTAAAATTAACAATGAGGAGAGTAAGGGAGCCGGAAGCAATTAAAGAAAAATTATTTCTCTTTTTTCGCTTTATTTAATACAATTGTCGACGTTTCGGTCGATTTTTCCGGGCTTCATCAAGACAAATGTTATTGACTCGAGCTTAGAGGGACTCTTGGCAAACATAACATTTGCCCTAATGCTGTTCGCACCAACAGTTATGTCAGGAGTTGCCAAGAGCCCCTCTAATCTCGAGTCAACAACAATTGTCCTGATGAAGGCCGGAAAAATTGGCCGAAATAAAAACCTAATTAAACGACATACCTGTTTTGACGTGTTGATCAACTTGCGACTTCCGATAGCTCGAAATTTTTTTTCCGCATGGATTGCAAAAAACAACATTACCTTCAGTCGTAAATATTTTATCCTTTTCATAGGGAGCAATCCATTGCGAAATTTTTGAAGCAAACGAGGACCCCTGTTTTGGCATTTTTTTTTCTTTAATTAATTTGACTTCGAACTATGAACACAACTGACTTGATATTCATCCAACGAAAATTCTAGAAAAACTAAATTTATTTCTTAAAAGAGGATATAAAGAATAAAAAATATATAGTTATTTATTTTTTACAATGTAATAAAAGGATTTAAATTTTTTTTTTTCGTTTAATTTTTTTTTTTTTGTTTTTAGAAAAAAAAAATTAAAAAATTAAAATAAAATGGAACTTTTACTGAAAAAAAATTTAAAATATCCAAAAAGCTTTAAATATGCAACTTTATGCAATATTGGCCAAATATGCAAAAATATGCAATATAGAATTTGAACCCTAGCTCCAAGGGGGCATGATTCGGATAGAAAATTGGTTTTCAGTGATGTACCTATTAGCAAATAGAATATGCAATTGCATAGGAATCCGGTCTCTACTTATAATAGTCTAGTTTTTTTTTAAGTACGTTTAGACGTCGCACATAGGAGTATTTGACGTAAAAACCCGATCAAAATAGAAAAACTCAAAGTTCACCTAATGCTACCCAAAATGGATGTTTCTTTATCTACTATAACCGGCTTATTGGAATCCAGACCCCCCGACCCTTCTGGTTCGGCTATCTGGTCACAATGTCAGTCGGAAGTCAGTCATTGTTTTAACTGCTTGTCTTGTTTTTAGGCGCTCTCATTTTCGTTAGTCAGTTTTTTGTGCAAAATGTCTTCATGCGGCGGTCAACAGAAAAAAAACGATTTGAATGTGGAAATTGAAGGTATGCTCTCTATATTACAGTATATTTGATTCAGTTTAAACGTAATTATCACTGTTTTTTATAAATATCAAAAGTCGCTTTTTTTGAACATTTTTTTAAAGAAAATTTCAGACAAATTAGTGTTTTTGTTTATGTGTCGCGGCTTGTCGCCTCAAACTTTTTATATGGGCATAAAGTTTAGTCTTTTAGGATGTAGAAACAAGAAAAACATTTCACCCCAACTCACCCCATATTTTTTTATTAGACTTTAAAGTGAACGAGGGTACAGAATCATTAAATCGATTTAGTATAATTTTAGTTTTCTTTTGTTATAGATCCTTTGGGAAGAGTTAAAAAAATTACCAGAATGGAGTTATATGATATTTTGAAAGAGTTCAAAGGAAATAAAATAGAAGAAAAAATGAATTTGATGGAAGAAAGACTCATTCAACTAACTTCATGACCTCCCGAAGAACGGAGTCCCTCGTTCACGTAAAAATACTTTAAAAAAATATGGGTTGAGTTGGGGAGATATGTTTTTCTTGTTTCTACATCCTAAAGGACTAAACTTTATGCCCAGATAAAAAGTTTGAGGCGACAAGCCCCGACACATAAACAAAAACACAAATTTGTCTGAAATTTCCTTAAAAAAATGTTCAAAAAAAGCGACTTTTGATATTTATAAAAAAACAGTGATAATTACGTTTAAACTGAATCAAATATACTGTAATATAGAGAGCATACCTTCAATTTCCACATTCAAGTCGTTTTTATTCTGTTGACCACCACACCACAGCAGTTGACACAGCAGTTATGACCAGGTAGCCGAACCGGAAGGGTCGGGGGGGGGAGGCTGGATTCCAATCAAGGACGGATACAAGGGGGGGATGTAAAGGGGGTAATAACCCCCCTCCACGAGATTTGAAAAAAATACTTTTTTTTTTTAATTTTATTTTTAATGTAAAATTTTAAAAATTAATACTTAAAAATTTGATTTGCACGCTTATTTATATTCTTATATAAGGTAAATAATAAATAATTGGCCAGAATGCGCTTTTAAATTTTCCGAAATTAAGAAAAAAATTGTGTTGTGCGACCAGTCACACCAGGTTACCCCCCCCCCCTCCCGAGAAACACCTCTGGATCCGTCCTTGATTCCAATAAACCGGTTATAGTAGATAAAGAAGCATCCATTTTGAGTTTTTCTATTTTGATCGTGTTTTTACTTCAAATACTCCTATGTGCGTCGCTCAAGAACCCCCATAAATGGATTCTGGAGACTTGAAATCGCATTTTGGCAGTTTCAGTTCAATTTCGATCAACCTCCGGTTGGTGGGCAAAGATAAAAAACCGACTTTTGGTTTAAAAAACAATTCAACAAAAATAAAAGAGGTCCATACACGTGTTTGTGCCTTGGTCTATTCATTAGAGTAGATAGAGGAAGGAGGAAGAGGGTGGGGGGGGGGGGTTGTTTGCTGTCGTTTTGTAATCCGATCAAGAAGGATTCGATTAGCAAACATTTCGCCGTCACATTTATTGATAAAATCCCTTCTAAATGAAGAAGAGAGGAAAAAAAGAGTAAATAAATAAAAGAGAGAAGGGAAAGAAAATCTCTCTCTTTAAACAATGAGGGTTAATTTTAAAATGACATTAATACAAAATCAATATTAAGAGAGGAGGAGGAAAAAAAACTTAATTTCCATGGGGATATTATATTTTAATTACAAATATTTACAAAAAAAGTTTATAATATTTACATTAGAATAAATTTTCATTTTAATTATGATATTTACAATAATACGTACATGTGTCTGTTTCGAAATAAATTCCATTAAAAATATTATGTTGAAGTGTCCAGAGCAGTGATTTCCAACCGGTGTGCCACGGCACCCAAGGATGCCGCGTGATTGGTCGTATTTTTTTACAATATTCAAAAAATCATCACGACGCCCCAAAGTAACAGTCGCGGCGCCCTGGCTTTAGGAGGGGCAAAATTTAATTTGCCGCCCCCTCCTTACTAATCATCATACTTATATATAAAGTGCTTAAACCGGTGTCAGATGTGTGAACCCACCAATCAGGCCTCAGGGATAGCGCTGATTGGCGAAATTCAGAGAGGCAAATTCAAAATTTTTAACTACTAAACGCGTACGAGACGCCGCCCGCCAGGGCCAAGTTGATTATGGCGCGGCGAAGCCACGGTTGTTCGGTGAGTTTCACGAGGGTATAAATGTAATAACACAAATTTAAATACTCATTATATTTGCGGGTTGTTACAAACAAAAGATTTTTGTAACTCCTGAAGATGGGTTAACAACCAGAAATATATTGAGTATTTAAATTTGTGTTATTAGATTTTTACCCTCGTGAAACTCACAAAAATACAACCTTAATTCAAAATGTTTCATTTGAAACCCACACCGCAATCCTTAAATTTAAGTAATTCTTGTTTTTTAGAGGGGGTGGGAGTTTGAAATACGAATATATTATTATGCATAATCAATCGGAATCAACAATTTGTTCTTTTTTATTTGACTGGAGCCCTCAGACTCAGAGCTTTCGCGCTTGACGAATAAGGTCATTGACGGTTTGTCGTTAGCAAACGGAGTCTCTCTCAAAATGTGCTTGGAATCGTGGAAATTGTTTAAATTGTGTACTGCTACTTTTAACTATTTGTATTTTGAACATATTTATACTTTTTTGTATCTATAATCGGTTTTTTGGACAAAGTGTGTTCACGGAACCCCTGTAATGAGCAAAAAGCTCAAATAAACAGCTAATAAAATAATTAATAATAATAATAATTATGCATAATATAGTTAAATAGAATTTGTTAATTTCTTGGATACTTTTGATTACGATATGTTAACTTTTCAAATGTTTCTTAATAACTAATTTCCAGGGCCATATTTACAAAGAGGCAAACTAGGCACGCGCCTGGGGCGGCAAAATTTGTGAAAAAAACCTGCTTATTTATATACCAATAATTTTTTTTTTTTTTTTTTCAAATAGAACTTAAAAAGGTATAGGTAATCACAAGTCCACCGGCGTGTTAGGGTATTTCTCAGTGTTGGGGTGGTAAAAGGGAAGGGAGCGGCAAAAGAGTCCACTGCCTAAAGGCGGCAAATGCCTAAATCCTTTAGCAACTTAATAAGAATTCCCGAATCAGCCCAAATGATAGTAATTAATAGAACCTGGAAGTTACTTGAATATTTAGTGTAAGTACGTCTCAGATGTTGTAAGACGTTGTAAAAAGGAAAATAAAATTTTTTTTCGTTATTCAGGATCTTTTATTACCGGAGACTCTCTGATGCGCATTTCTTCAGTTTCGACATGCAAAGGCCATCCAGCCTCAGGTCTACAATTACCAAAATTGTTTTTTATATTAGAGATACAGTCATATTTTATAATTTAGAAACACAGAGCACATAAAGTGAATAATTTTAAAATTTACAGATGCTGGGCCGGTAGAATTCAATCTTCAATACAAGATGTTCTTTTCTCGGCACTCTTGGTTGAATTTAGGTGGTAGGTTTTCGGTTTTATCGTGAATAACAACTTTTAATATTAAACAGTATAGGTCTCTGTTTTTATTTTTATTTTTTTATTTTTCTTCATTTTAATACGTTGAAGGAAATAAAAAATATATATGGGAAATTTCAATGGGATCATATTAACAAGATGCAAGAGGTATAAAAATTTATATTCAATGTATTAATTCTTTGTACAAAAAATGTATTTAATTTTTAAGGTTCTGAAGATGGCGAAAGCCGAGACATTTGTGAACGGCCCGCAATGTAAACCTACTTAATAAAAATAACCTCTGTTAATAAAATTCAAAAATTTTATTAAGAAATTGAAAACCTACCACCTAAATTCAACCAAGAGTGCCGAGAAAAGAACATCTTGTATTGAAGATTGAATTCTACCGGCCCAGCATCTGTAAATTTTAAAATTATTCACTTTATGTGCTCTGTATTGGAAAAGTGAATAATGTTTAAAATTGGATAAAAAAACAGATTTCTTTTTATAAATGTTTCTTAAGTAACAAGAATCTATAATACAGTAACTTATATAAAAGAAAATTTGTGTTCCATCGAATTTTAAAGATTATTAACTTTATATGCTCATTAAAATCTGACTGTATCTCTAATATAAAAAATCTGGTGTGACTGGTCGCACCGCAACAACTTTCACTTTCTTTTGGTAAGAGAAGGTTGTGTTTTGTGCTTGAAACACCAGATTTTTTTGTCGGCATATGTTAGTTTCCGCCGATATAAGGCTAAACGCACATCAATAGAGCAAAAACGTTTTTGACTAATCGTGTCTAAAATTGTTTTTTCACTACTTTTCTAGGGGTCAACGCACACCGAGGAGGCCAAAACACAATTGAACATGGTCCGACATTATTGAACAAAAAGTTTTGGCATTGAGCGTTTTGTTCAATCGGTGTGCGCTGGCATTAAGCAAAACGTTTTGCTCTTGGACAAAACGTTTTTGCTCAATTGGTGTGCGTTCAGCCTAATAGGATCCAAGATATGTATAAAATCATTCATGGAGGGGAAAATATTTATATTTTGTTACCATGGCAACCATTTCTCCTATCTTCCCTATGAAATACAAGAGTAAAGTGGTCTTCAGAAGATTTCAATCGCAAAATGAGAATATACATTTTAAAGAGCATCTAAAAAATAATTGATTTTTGGATTTTTAAAAAAAAACGTTGGAGCAAATTTTGAGAAAATCGAAAAAAACTGAAAAAGTACATCAGTAAAGTACTAGTACTCTTTGGCCGATTTTGATTAAAAGCTTATTTTTCCGGTCCCGGGGGGTGTTTAACTTAAATATAAAATTTCAACCTCGTAGCTCAATTCCTTCATGCTTAAAATTGAACACACACACACCCCCCCCCCCCCCCCCCCCCCCCCCCCCCCCCCCCCCCCCCCCCCCCCCCCACAGACAGACCATGTCGCGAAAACCACTTTTTGGAATCAGGGGACCTCAAAACGTGAAGATCCATCAAAATCTCGACATCGAATTTTTGACATGAATCCAATACTTTCTCTCTATATATACCGGGTGGGCCATATGCGTGGACGGAAGATTTGGGTTATTAACGACATTTTTAAAATTTTTTCCATAATTGGGGCCTTTAGGGCTACAAATTAAAAATATTTTTTCTCTCTTACAGGGTGGTCCTATAAATAATTTTTTTAAATGAACGCCCTTATATTATTTATTTGATTTAATTTTATATATTTTTTATTTTTAAACAAACCTTTCCCAATCGGCTTTATAAAAAAACTCTTAAAAATAATTGACATAAAACTTAGGGGCCTTTTTTTTTAAACAAAATAATAGGCCGATGGGAAGCCCGGAATTTTTTTTTGGGAGAATATTTATTTGAAAAAATGAAATTTTTTTCAAATGAAATTTTTTTTTCCTGGGAGGAAATAATTTTTTCATATATAAGGTTTTTTTTTATATTTTTTTTTTCCAAACTATAAAAAAAAAAAAATTTTATAACAAATAATTAAAAAAAAAAATCAAAAAAAAAAATTAATAAATGAAAATTAAATATTAAAATTTTAAATTTCATTAAAATCATTTTTTTTTCTCCTCAAGAAGCCCTTTTAATCCGGTTATATTTCAAAATGGCGCCTTACCTAATAACCCTAATTTCTTTTTCAGAAGTTAAATAAATATTTTAAGGGAAATTTAAAGATTTATTTTTAATTTTTTATTAAATTTTTTTTGCGTTTAATTTTTTTTTTAATTATTTTATAATAAAACATTTTTTTCTTATCAATATTTTGAATAAAAAAATCAAAATAATATAAAACTTATATCACTAAGATAATTAATCCCCTAATAAAAAAAAAGCATCCTTTAAAAAATAAGTTACCTATTAAATTCCAAATTAAAACCTATTCCAAATAAAATAATTCCGGCCTCCTATTACATTTCATGGTTAATTCTCAAAAAACATCCCGGTTTATGGTTCGCGAGATATTCAATTTTTAAACAGCATTTTTTCATAAAGCCCGATTTCGGTAAACATTTTTTTTTAGGAATTCATGAAAATCATATAAAATTGTAGAAAATCCAAATATACAGGGCGTTTTTAAAAAACATAACTATATGGACCACCCTGAGGTGAGTGGGGAAAAATATTTTTTAATTTTAGTAAAAATTAATTATGCGTAGTGTATTAATAAACTGATCTCCGTCCACGCACCCGGCCCTATAGGTAAGAGAAAGTAAAAAATTTGATAAATGTAGACCTCAAGGCCGGATTTAAGAGTATGCTTCCTATAAGCCCCTCTTTAAGTCATATTCCTGAATACATTGTTTTATACAATATTTGTATGGAAAATATTATTAAAGTCTGAAATACTTCATTTTAAATTTTGGAAAAATTGCCAAACTGCCGGTCCTGAAAATTTTTGCCGCTCTAGGCTGCAGCCTTTTTGCCTATTTAGAAATAAGTCCCTTGTAGACCTTAGGATGGCCTTTGCATGCCGAAACTGAAGAAATGCTCATCAGTTGTCTCCAGTAATAAAAGATTCTGAATAAAGAAAAAGAATTTTTGTTATTTTCTTTTTCACAACGATAAATCTTTTGACAAAAATTTAAAAATTTTCAAAAAAATAAATAAAACAAACCTTGTGTTGCTAATTTCACTCGTTAGTTAAGACTTATACTGAACTTTGGGTCTTAGCTAGTTAACTACAATCTGGGCTCTGATTTACAGGGTGGTTAAAAACCACTTTTTTAGATTTTGACTAGGGTACTGGTCAAAAGTGGTTAAAACCGTCCAAAATTGGTTTTAACCACAAAACTATAATAATTTAAATTGTATTGGATACCAATCAATTTGAATAAATAAGGACGGGGTCTAAATGACCTCCGAAGCTGGAAAGGAAATTTTTAAGTTCAGTTTTTTAGAGCTTTCATTTCTATATGATTTATGTTTTATGTAATTACGTAATTTTCCCGAATGGAATTTATTTATTTCAATAAAAACCACTGGTCAAAATTGGATTAAAACCAGGATGTTTAAAACCGGATGTTTTAACCACCCTGGTTTTAATAGAAACACTCAGCTTATTTGATCATATGGTTAGCTTAACTAGATGTGAAAAGACTCGAAAGTGGATAGGTAGTTAATTAGAAGTGAAGCAATGGAATTTATTTCGATTTACAAGATATCTCACCAGACTCTCGGTCCATAATGCAATTGTTCCAGAGGTTCATAGGTAGGTAACACCCCTGGATCCGGCATTGGCTCATATGCGGGCGGATACTGTGCATGATACTCGTGTGTCATCGCTGTGTTCGTTGTTGTTGTTGTTGGTGTTGTTGTCCCCGGATGCAAATAATTCTGTTGCAGTTGTTGTTGTTGTGATGCTGTTAAATGATGTTGATGGTGGTGATGATGATGATGATGCAAGGGGATGTTCTGTTTCCGTGTATTATTGTTGTTGTTACTCCCTAAATCTGGCGAGAGTGTTGATGTTGGTGATGTAGAGGTTGGCACACCGTGTTGTCGTTTGTTCTTATATCGACGATTTTGAAACCAGATTTTCACTTGGGTTGAGGTCAATTTCAAAGCGACAGCAAGATGTTCTCTTTCCGGCGCCGAGAGGTAGCGTTGTTGCTTGAACCGACGTTCAAGCTCGTGCACCTGCGCCTAAAAGCACACAATATTATTAATGAATAAATAAATATTTTTATGAATAGAAGGAGAGTAGTCTAAGTTAAACCAAGGATAAAATCCTCCCAAAGGACCCTTCAAACAAAAGGCTCCCACCGCTACAGTTACTAGATCATAGAAGAAGCGTGTCTGCACTATCTCTGTTCTACAAGTATTACCATGGTCAATGCTCTGCCGAATTAAAATCAATTATCCCACCCAATGCAACATATTCACGGAACACAAGAGAGGCATCTTCCCAGCATCCCTATGCTGTTCAGATCACGACTAACAGAACTAATCAATTCCATTCTTCTCTTCCTTGTCCCGTGATTGGAACAAGCTCCCTGCGTCTATCTTCCCCAATCTTCAGACTTTCAAGTCTAATCTCAACAGGCATCTTCTCAGTTCCCGCAGTTAAGTTCCCTTTTTATGCTTCTCCTTTTGTTTTAATTCTCTTCCTGGCTGCATGTGACCACTGGTCATTATAGGTCCTCGGATCTTATGCACCCATTCCAAAAAAGGCTAAGTTTTTTTCTTTATTATTCAAACCCATATCAACGTATCTGTCGTCTTCATGAGATGGAATATTTGTGAGAAGAATGCATTGTGATTGCATTCTTCGATGAAAATGTTCCATCTCAAATTAAAAAATCTGGTGTGACTGGTCGCACAGCACACAACTTTCTCTTGCTTTCGCTAATCGAAAGTTGGGTTCTGTGCTTTCACACCAGATTTTTCGTGTCGACATGTATTTAGTTTCCGCCGATATATTAAAATTCAAGATGTAAAAATTATAAACACTAGCCGCGTCGCCCGCCTTCGGCGGGCTGCGCCTAGCCGGGGGCTTCGCCCCCTGGACCCCCCTCCAGCTGACTCGGGCCCGCCTGCGGCGGACCCTCGGCTTTTCTTAATTATGAGAACCCGTGGCGCCCGCCTTTGCATCTATACAGGGGGCTTCGCCCCTGGACCCCCCGCCATCTGGCTCGGGCCCGCCTGCGGCGGACCTCGCCTTTTCTTAATTATGAGAACCCGTGGCGCCCGCCTTTGCATCTATACAGGGGGCTACGCCCCCTGGACCCCCGCCATCTGGCTCGGGCCCGCCTGCGGCGGACCCTCGCCTTTTCTTAATTATGAGAACCCGAGGCGCCCGCCTTTGCATCTATACAGGGGCCTTCGCCCCCTGGACCCCGAAGCTGGCTCGGGCGCGCCTGCGGCGGACCCTCGCCTTTGCTTCTTACTAATGAAAAGAAAAGAATTACTACCTATTCCAATCCAGAGTCTGCTTGAGGATTTGTTTACATTCATGGAATACACAAATGAAAAGAATACATAAATATTTCTCTATACATTTCCTATGGGAGAAATCGTAACTTTAAAAAAAACTCAAAAAGTTAATGGAATTTCGGGATGAAAATAATTTTCCTGTAATCCCGAAAAAGGTCCTCTTTATGTATAAAAAATTTCATTTCAAAATTCCAACGGGAAGTTGCCTAAATAGAGCGTGACAGACAGACAGACAGACGGACAGACAGACAGACAGACGGACAGACAGACAGACGGACAGACAAACAGACAGACAGACGGACAGGACAGACAGACAGACGGACGGACAGACAGACAGACAGACGGACGGACAGACAGACAGACAGACGGACATTAGTGAATTATATATATAGATGGGAGAATATATTTTGCTACCAGAGCAACCATTTCTCCTCTTTTCTATGAAGTACAAGAGTAAAGTGGTCTTCATAATGATTTCGAAAGCAAAATGAGAATATACATTTTAAAGAGCATCTAAAAATAATTGATTTTTGAATTTTAATCAAAATCGTTAGAGCGAATTTTGAGAAAATCGAAAAAAACTGAAAAAGTACATCATCGAAACTTGGGTTGGGAAAGCTGTGAGTGTTATTTATTGGCGAGGTCAAATATTCCATGGCCCCAGGAATCGAACCCAGGATCTCCAGCCTTTCCGGGGCATAGGCTGGAGATCCTGGGTTCGATTCCTAGGGACCATGGGATGCTTGGCCTCGCCAAGATCCTGGATTCGATTCCCGGGGCCATGGGATGTTTGGCTTCGCCAATAAATAACACTCACAGCTTTGTTAGATATATATTTTTAATGACTTACTTGTTAGTTAAGTCCGAAAAGGATCGAGATGTTTTGAATACTAATATCTGATTCAAATATATATATAATAAATCTCGAAAATATTTAAATATTTATTTTTTGTTATAGAAAAATATTATTAATGGTTAAAATTTGTTGAAGTTGAAATACCAAAATAAATGGCGTTTCTGTTTTACCTGAGAGAAGAGTACTCGAGGTTTGCGTTTTGCCCTTTGACGAGTGGACGAGTGCAGACTACTTGACTTTCTCGGGCTCTCCGGCCTTTTCATGTCTAGGTGTTGCTCTGAAATAACATCTTTATATTAAAAACTTCAACTAAATTAGAAACAAAGTTGTAAGCGCCTAGGCAACATTTTCAAAATTCAATTTTAACACGTCAAAGAAGTACAATTTTTAACCCGTGTACTCTAAGTACACGAATTCATTTCTACTACAATCAATTTATTTCTTCTATTACCATCCTCAGAGCAATAATAACAGAAAGTAACAAGTGAGTATGTAGTTGGAAAGAGATTTGTTTTCTTACACTCACATATGAACAATTTCAAATTAACAAAAAAAAAAAAACAACCTTCTTTATTGAAAATTTTAGAGTAGGGGAATCAAAACAAATAAAGATTAAAGTTAAGCTATTTCTTAAAATCAAAGATGTCCCATCTTATTTATTAATTCCTATCCGTAAAGCTGATGCTCTGAAGTTGGTCCTTACGTAGACCGAAAAGTCTGCAATAAATAAATGAATAGACAATAGGATTTAAACTTTCGACCGTTGGTTCTCGTTGAAACATTTTGTAAATTAAAATTAAATATACAAATTAAACACTAGGTTATTTGTTTCAAAGGTTTTATTAATTAAAAAATTAACACTTGATACGTATTTCGACAATTCCTTGTCATCATCAGAAGTGATTACAGTATTAGAATATAATCACTTCTGGATGACAAGGAATTGTCGAAATACGTATCAAGTGTTAATTTTTTAATTAATAAAACCTTTGAAACAAATAACCTAGTGTTTAATTTGTATATTTAATTTTAATTTAATAAACAATAGCCTAGTTTTTTTTTTTTTTGTTAAACATTCACACTTTTTCCCATTCACACTCACACTTTTTTCCCATTCACACATCCATTTGGTTAAAATGGCTTCCAAATGGCATAAATAGAATCATCGGACTCCCTGGGATCCGAACCCTTGACCCTTGGTATACAAGACAGGCGCTCTACCAACTACGCCAAGCCTGAGGGCACAATAGCCTAGTTGTACTCTCTTTTTCCCATCAACACCTTTTAATATATTTTTATAAGTTTTATCAAAACAAAATTGTGCAGTCCGGGTAGCCCCCTGGGCTGTAGCACAGAGTTCTTGGATTCGCATCCCCTCGGTATGATGGTTATAGGCCTATAGTTTGTAACGTTGATTTTCATCTTTCTTGTAAAACCTACACATAACAGACCAATCAACACGTTTTCTAAGATCGGTTAGTGAACATATGTGGCATTCCTAATTCTTCAATTTTAATGTTTTATTTCACACTCAACTTCCATCTTTTATTTTAATGTTCGATGCCATATCACGTGCAATTTCTGGATAGAATATTCTTTTATAAAAATATTGAAAACTTTTTTATGTGTTTTATTTAATAAAACGTTTAAATACTTAATAAATCTTCCGAGAATCGAAAAATATCAAGTCGATTCCAAAATTGAAAATGGTCTTTTCGAGCGCCTTTTCAATCCTTAAAATAAAATGGTCCTGTTATGTCTATTTCTTCCCGTGACTCACCCTGTATATTGAAATAAATAGGGACGGGTTCAAAATAGCATATGATAGCGAAAAGTACGGATAAATAAAAAAAAAAGGTCCTAGCATATCTAATTTGAAATTTTAAAACAAAAAATATAAAAAATTTCAATCACACAATTCATTAGTTTAAGACTATTATTTAAAGTAGAATATAAAATAAATAAAAAGCAACTTACTTACTTGGCTCTGGTGTGACAAGCGATGTAGGTGGTTGGAGTGCCACAGGCGGAGCTATAGAGGTAAGATGCGGGGGTGGTACCTCCGGGTAGGGCGGAGCTAGGTGTGAGAGTTGTTGCACGTGGGGTGAAGTGACGTATTCGCTTGAGAAGGTGCTATAAGCTGGATGGTAGATGTCACCTTCACACATGGCGTACCCATAGGAAGAGACGTCATCATAGACGCAGCCACCACCACTCTGTCAACAACAACAACAACAAAATCTCCTTGTACTTCGTTTCATAAATAAAAATATGGGGAGTGACTTCCCCGAGACTTCTCGTAGATTCTTTTGGAATTACGTTTGGTGTGTGTGTGTGTGAACACGATGCTTAAAAAAAGCAGCAGATGGATGAAATGGGTATATGCTTTACCAAAATTGTAGATTTCTATCAACTTTTGGAGTAAATACGTCACTTGAGTAGTACTTTACCTAATAAGTTTTTTCAAAAATTTTGAAATTTTCAATTTTTTTTTGTTATATTATGATAAAATACTCTATTTTAAAAGTTTTTATTCTTGATATTTTCTCGTAAATTGAATAGTTTTTGAAATAATCACAGAAGAAAAAGACATTTTTCGTTAATTTTGGAAAGAAAAATCGACAGCTGTCTGATTTTGTTTTGATTTTTCTTTCCAAAATTAACGAAAAATGTCTTTTTCTTCTGTGATTATTTCAAAAACTATTCAGTTTTCGAAAAAATGCCAAAGAATAAAAACTTTTTAAAATTGAGTTTTTTATCATAATATAACAAAGAAATTGAAAATTTCAAAATTTTTGAAAAAACTTTTTAAGTAAAGTACTACTTCCAAGTGACGTATTTACTCCAAAAGTTGATAGATATCTACAATTTTAGTGTAAGGAACATATACCCAATTTCATCCATCTAGCTGCTTTAGTTTCTAAGCAATCGTGTTCACACACACACACACACACACACAGACATAATGCCCAAAATGGTATTTTTGGAATCAGGGAGGTCTAAAACGTGGAGAAACATCAAAATCTCGAAGTCGAATTTTTTTACGATTACAATACTTTCTCTATACGAGAAAGTAAAAAGCAAGTGCCAGTTAAAGAATTCAAATTAATTGAATTTGGGGGCCTCCGGCTGCAACAGACCATAAATACCCTCCGCGTCGAAAATAGTGGAACACTTTGTTTCTTCTTAAGGTTGTTCGGATAGTACATCGTAAGTCATAATAGAATCTAAATTTTTTTAAATAAAATTAAAAATTTGAATGCCAAAATTCCTTATTATAATTTAGTCGTGACCTATCATAGTTTATAATTGGATTAAGTTAATAATTTAATTACCAAAAATAATAAATGAATGACTTTCGACTTGAGCAGTTTTTCACGTAATATAGAACTGGCAACATTGCATTCATCAACTATCTATTTTAAATCTTAAACGCCTTAAATTTTATTTTATTTAATATATTACAATGTTTAATGCAAATCAGTTTAAACACAATGGACGATTTGCGAGAAAAAATATTGTAAAATTGAAAAAAAAAATGTATCTGACATAGAGAAAAGACACTTATGTTATGCGACGTTGCCAGGCTGGTCTGACTCTCGAGAATTCATTATTTTTAAATATTAGCGACTGTCATTTTGGAGAATTTTTTGACTTTCTTGTTAAAATATCTTTAAAAGCGGTCGGCAGAAACTTTTTGATTTTATTTTTATCATATTCCTCGGAAGTGAATTAATAAAATGTAAGTTTTTTTTGTTTTTGTATCAGTTGCACAGATGCCTATATAATTCGATATGTGTGTGTTTCGTCGTTATTCCCCATAGGCTACATGTTAAATTTCAATTTTTTAAAAATTAATTACACGATAATCCTGTGTCAGATCTGCTTCAAAATTTTTATTTTATACGTATTTGATAGTGATTAATAACATATTAAAAAATTAGCTTTTAATCAAGATAAAGTGCTTTAATGTCCGAACAACCTTAAGAAGACCTATTCTGTCTGACCTATCTTAATGATACTGTAATTTATTGATATTAAACATTTAATGTTAAATAACTGTATACATTTATAAGTAAATTTAACACAAATCCATTTCATTTTAATAAATTATTACAATTTAAATAAAACAAAGACAAAAATGTCTATTTTCAATTTGAGGGACAAATCAACATTTTGTTTTTATAAGAATTTCAATAAAATAGACACCGAAAAACTGAAATGAAAAGATTATTTTAAAATTTTAGAAATTTGGCGTTAAGGTGCGCTTCTCGCAAGGGGGGGTAAAGGAGGTAATTACCCCCACGAGATTTGAAAAAAATACCTTTTTTCGAAAACAAATTTATTTTTATTGTAAAATTTTAAAAATTAATACTTAAAAATTTGATTTGTATTTATATTCTGGCCAACAAGTACAGAATGCGCCTTTAAATTACCGAAATTAAGAAAAAATAGTGTGCTGTGCGACGAGTCACACCAAATTACCCCCTCCCGGAAACACCTCTGGATCCGCCCTTGGCTTCTCGAAAAGCCATTAGCAGACCATTCACTAGCGAGTTACTCTAGGCGGCAAGAGATGGCGTTAGTTTTCCCATAGGAATACAAGGGATTTATTCCATTTCATTTTGAAATATTCCAGCTAATTAATTAAGGGCAAAAATTAATTATTTTTTAGCCACAATGATTACTAATTTAATTATCTATAAGATATAGAGCGAATTTTTTAAAATATATTTTCTTTAATGCGATTAAACTTAAAAAAAAAATATTTTTTCGAAAATCAAAAAAAGAAAGGGTTTCTATAAGTTGTTGAAATTTTAAATAGCTTTAATTAAAAAAAAAATTTGAGGTTGCTAGCTTCCAAAATTGTGGCCGCCAATCTCCAAAATTAGCCACTCCGAGACGCGCACCTTAATAAAAAAAAAATTCGACATACCCGACTAGAAATTTTAATGTGAGACCCTATTGGGGCCTCATTGGGTTGCCACCCCATTAGGGACGTATATTGGGATGTCACGCAAA